>CM060948.1:243921540-244104040 GCA_030765055.1 Mantis religiosa
ATACACTATAACTGTATTAAATTGTACAACAAACTTCCTCAATATTTCAAAGAATTACCAAATTTAACAATATTTATAAGGAAATTAAAGAAGTATCTAATACAAAGATGTTTGTATTCAGTAAATGAATACCTTGATGATGAACAGTCAATAAGTTTTGTTAGAAATATGTATTATTTGTTTATCCGTTCATGTGTTTACTGTTAATCTGTAATATAAAATTGTATTGACAAAGCCGATATTTCTGTAATTGGAAATCTTATGGTGAATAAATTTGATTGAGTATATTGCACAAAAACAGATACTGCCTCAAAATGTTGCCAATACACAATTCATGTATTTTAGATTACATAACCAAGAAAAGTACTGTGGCTGAAATGCACATTTGCATAAGTTTGTTGTATACAAGTTAATACAAAAAGCATGAGAGTTAAAGATTTGTGACAACATTCAAAGAGGTATGTTTACGAAGCTAATAAGTAATTGTTTAAGTATTTTTGTTTTTGATGACAGCTAATTATATGGACTAAATTAACCCCACCCCCAAAACAAAGCTTAAATGCTGAAGAAATAACATTCATGGTGTTTAATTTTGGCTTAATGTTTTATATGAACTCAAGGAAATCATATGACAATTACAAAATATCTGTAATTTAGGAAACTATTTTTGCTGTAATTTAAACTGGAAACTACTTACCTTACATGGACTCTTACATATGACTCAGATAGTTTAAATGTAAAACTTCTAACACAAAATCAACGAATATATTCAATTAACTGTCTAAAATAACTTTGCTTTTCCTGAAAATTTAGAACATACTGGTCACAATATTTCTCAAAAGTTTTTGTTAAATTTTCCACTGAAATGAAATGAAACTCAAACTTTAAGAAATATTTGATATGCCACATTAAATTACTGTATATGCAGGAAAGAAAGCTTTGTGCTACATAACTAATGTTCCTGAAGATCACTGCATATCACCAAAACAAGAAACATACATAACATCCGATAATCCTGCACTTTCGATTTCTGCCATCGTATTTCTGGTAGCTTGAGATGATGACCCCTGAAAGACAAAAAAACAGAAAATCTCATTATTGCAATAATAAAGTAACAAGGTTAATTAAACTAATGCTTTTGTGTGTAAAACTTTCTTGATACAATATAAAGCGCTACATTAATCAAAAGAATTTAACTATACATGAATATGTATGAAGGCACAATTCATTGGCCTATTTTGTACCATTTAGTCAGAAATTACTTCCCCCCCCCCCTGCACTACTGAATCACCCCTCACAGGGTCACACCCACTTGTCCCTTCCACCTCCCCACTTTTTCTCTTTTCTTCACTTGTCCTCCTGCCTCCCACTGCCAGCTGCAGACCCTCCGTTTCTGCCATTGTCGGTCCCCCTTCCTCCACATTGATATTTTGCATACCTCCTCCATCAAATACAAATTAATATGCAGCAAAATAATACAATAACTATTAAATTTTGAACTAAACAAAGGTTATTTTTTATATTAGTATGCAATACGGCAGCCAAAATAATTGTATTGGCGACATTGAATATAATTCACATTCGGTTGTTAGCATACATGCAGCACTTGAAATGTACTTTTCACCCTCCCCCGTTTTGCGAACCTTGATGCGGCACCGGAACTTCCTATCTCACTTGGCAGGTCTCTGTACCATACTTATTTTCCAACACTCTGGTATCTCTTCACTCTCTTTAATTTTATTTAACACATTTGTTATTATGTTTAGGCCATTCCTAGTATTGCTGTATTTTTTCCAAAGGTCTCCTGGAATTCCATCTATCCCCACCGCTTTACCTTTTTTTTAAATTTTTTCACTATTGAAACACTTCTACCAAGGTCAATTTCCCATCTAATATTCTAGTTTTTACTATTTCCCTTCCCTATCTACTCCTTTGTCATCTCCTATTAAGCCTCTAAAATACTCTAACTATTCATGAGGCAATATTCTGCATTCTTTTCCTTCTTTCTTATTCACTTTTTTCACTATTACCCATATTGCTTTACTATCTTTTCCTTTTATTGCCTCTCTTTAATATCTTTTTTATATTTTCCTGCCATTCTTTTTTCTTTTCCTCTAACAAATATTTATAAACCCTTTTACTATCCAAAAAAATTTTCCTATCTAAATTGTTTCCATGCCCCTCCACTTTTTTAGATGCCTGAATACCAGTCTTTTTGCTAATTTGCATTCTTAATCAAACCATCCTTCTTTTAATCAGAAAAAACTATTTGTAGTCAGTTTATTGACACTCATCACTTACTTTTTTATATTATCGAGGGACTAGTTTCAAAGGCCATTACCTCCATTTTCAACCTCTCTCCAACTAGCATCTGTTGTCGTCTGCTCTCCTCTCTCTGGCGGTGGAACTATGAACTTCTTTGTCATTTACCTACTGGTAGAATTCCATAGTTCATTACACGGTCCTTATTTTTCCATACGAATATGTTCTGCCAGGTTATCAGTTTATTTTGGTTATCACTCCTTTTAATAATTTTGGATTTGGATCAATGTCATGATTTTCATTTCAAAAATGAAATGCTACTGCTGACTTGTCTTCTTGTTTCAATCTGATGTTTCTAAAGTGCTCTTTGACTCTGGTTTTTAGATTTCTTTAATTTGACCTATGTAGCATTTTTCACAATGTTTACAACTTATTCGGTATATTCCAGATCTGTTAACTGATGGGATTTGATCTTTTGTTTTTGAGTGAAAATTTTGAAAATGGACACAACAAAAGTCTGGTATTTAAGAAAATTAGAAAAGCTAAACTAAAGAAATTTATTAAGAAAGCAACCACATTTACAAAAGAAAAAGATAGCAACAGCATATCCAGTTCATTCACATATCACCCAAAAACATTTAATAAATTTAAAAAGATCTTTAAGGAACAAAATACAATCTTGGCACCTACTGATAGACACTCAATTTTAAAATTTCTAAATTTAAAAACAAAAGATGAAATCCCATCAGTTAACAGATCCGGAATATACCAAATAAGTTGTAAACATTGTGAAAAATGCTACATAGTCAAAGAGCACTTTAGAAACATCAGATTGAAACAAGAAGATAAATCAGCAGTAGCGTTTCATTTTTGGAATGAAAATCATGACATTGATCCAAATCCAGAATTATTAAAAGGAGTGATAAACCAAAATAAATTGACAACCTTCTTCTTCTTCTCGAGTGGCGCTACAGCCCCTTCTGGGCCTTGGCCTCCTTCAGCAGGTGCCTCCATTCCTCTCTATTTTCAGCTCTCTTCCTCCACCCTCGTATTCCCAATATATGTTGTGTGTCTCTCTGTATTGACAACCTGGAAGAACATATTCATATGGAAAAATAAGGACCGTGTAATGAACTTTGGAATCCCACCAGCAGGTAATTGACAAAGAAGTTCATAGTTCCACCACCAGAGAGAGAGCAGACAACAACAGATGCTAGTTGCAGAGAGGTTGAAACTGGAGGCAACAGCCTTTGAAACTAGTCCCTCAATAGTATAAAAAAGTAAATGACGAGTGTCAATAAACCAACTACAAATAGTTTTTCCAATTAATTTTGACGTCACTGTTACTAAATTCTTCCAAACACACATCCTTCTTTTATTTGATTCCTACTCTGCTTAATTTTCATTTCTCTCCATGCAATAGATATCAGTAACTTTAATAATTTAAGTGCTTTTCTTATGTTTCCTTCTCTTGTGGCAATCAATACTCCGCATTCTATGATTCTGCATACTTCTGAGTTTACTCTGCTAATAAACACTCTTCCTTTCCCTTTCTCTATTTAAATATTTCTATTTCTTTTAATTGTACTGTCTCCTTCCTTCCCTCCTGCCCCTCTGAACCTTTGATTTCTAATAGTAAAGGGAAGTGGCTACTATTTATTATCACATTCTTAACCTTAAAATTACTGATTTTCTCCTCCATTCTTTTACTAAGTAGTATATAATCTATAACACTTTGGCCATATGCGTTTACAAATGTAAACTCTGCTTATTTATCTTCTTCTACATCATCATTACATATTCTTAAATTATTTGTTTCACAGAAATCTAACAACTTACCACCCTCCTTATTTGTTATTTTATCTCTACTTTTACTTGGTCTTATTTCATCCTTTTCTCCTCCTTCCTCATATTCTTCTCCACATAATCTACTATTTCTCTCTCCTATTCTTGCATTAAAGCCTCCCATTATTATAAATTCTATATCTATCGACTTCCTTTTCAATTCATCCTTATATACTATTCCTAGCCCTATTCTCGTGTTAATTTTTCCTATTTGCCTAATTATCAACCACAACACTTCCTTGTCCCTAGCTCTTAATGATATTGTGTCTGCAGTCACTTCTAGATATTTCCTAATCAGAATTCCTATTCCTCCCGATGCCCTGCCTCTATCAATTTTTGCTTACTGTCTTTCCTATGAAATTAAACTTCTCTAACTCTATATTTACATTCTTTTCAAGCTACGTTTCCACTACTACAATGCCCATGTTCTCTGTTTCTCTTTGCAGCTCTCCTGTGATTAGCTTGTTTTTTAAACCCTCCGCATTCCAAAACATCAGCTTTAATCCAATTCCCTACCTATGTTTTTGTTTTGTAAATAAGAACCTATCTAAATTGGATCTTGACCTTGATCTTTTTGGAGAAAAGCTCTCTCTGTGTGATACCTCCTCTCTCTAAGCACCTTTCCGTATTCTGTCTTCAGCAACTTTTATTACTTTTTTACCCTTGCCCTTTGATATGTTGCTTACCTCCTCCAACATTTAGTCAGAAATTACTTTTCTCCCCCCCCCCCTGCACCACTGAATCACCCCTCATAGTGTCACACCCACTTGTCCCTTCCACCTACCCACTTCTTCTCTTTTCTTCACTTGTCCTCCTGCCTCCCACTTCCAGCTGCAGACCCTCCGTTTCTGCCATTGTCAGTCCCCCTTCCTCAGCTCCTCCTCCTGCTCCACCCACAGTGCTCTCTTCTCTTTTCGAGTTCCTGACCATTGAAAGGTAACACATGCCAGTTTCTCCTCCCTTCGATTTCACATTTATCGGTACATTTGTTGACCTGGTTGAACCTTTGCTATGATGCCAATGCCTGTTAATTCTTTCTCGGTCATTACTTGTAACACTCATGCTCCATTTCTCTCCTTTGACAAATAAGTGTAAGCCTTTTATAAAGGCCTTCTTCCCATCTATTCTTGCTTTTTTGTGACCAACTCCTTCCTTAATAGTTGGTCAATCTTAGTGTAATCCTGTTGGATGGATCCTGTTCTCTGATCTTTGTTGCTTTTAATTTTTTTGCGTTACAAATCACTTTCCATTTCTCCCTTACAGTTGTAAATTTTACTAATATTGGTCTTGCTGTCCTATCTTTTTTTTTTCCTAGTCTGAAGGCATCTTCAATTTTCCAGCCATAAACTTCCATACTGAGACTCCTTTCCATGATTTCATACACTATATCTTCTACACTTGATCCTTATTCTTCCTTTACTCCAAAAATTATGCAGTTTCATTTTATTTGCCCTGCTCCGCACCTATTTGACACTATCTCAATTTTCTTTCAGCAATCTTCAGTTTTCCGTTGTTTAAGGACTATGATACAATGAAGCACAAAATTGTATTAATCCTCAGTTTGTTGTTCCAATTCATTTTTCTGTTTTTCCATTGCTTCCTTTAGCCTTTCCATATTATCATCCCTCTTCTTTCCCACACAGTCTTGCATTTCTTTAATCAACCTCTCGATGCTTTGAAAATCTGTGGGTCCAGGATACTGTTCCACTCCACCAATCACTAATGATATGGCAATTAATATTGCTAGCCATATTTGCTGGCTTATTTTAAACACACCTTTTCTTCCTAATTTCCGTCTATGAAAACTTCCTATTCTCACTCGGTATTGTTAGATTTCAATTCCCATGGCACTCTCTGCTCTCTGCTCATACGTTCGTCTCTTATGGTGTTTCACAGCACACTCCAAAAAATTTGTTAGTTATCTGCAGTTGAGTTTAAACAGCTGCTCCCCCTTTTATTCTTTTTGCTTCAAACATATTACTCATTTGTGATTGTAATATACTTAAGTATGCTTTAAATATGAACAAAAGTGTAAAATAAATTTAATATTATTTTTAAAACTATTATATCTCAATTGATAAAAGAAATATGAGAGTGTTCAATAAGTAGCCAAGTTTCAAAATAGATGATGTTACTAAGGAAGTTGGTGTTAACACATCATATACTGTCATTTTTAATATGATGATATGATACCAAAACAAACTTGGTACTGATTTAGTGGATTAGAATGGGTTTGGCAAGCACTTCAGTTAGTTGTTCAACTTTTGCTAAAATAGAAAAATTGTAGTATTGTTTAGTGATTTTCTTTTACTTTTGGCTGGAAAACTCGGAGGAGATAAAACAAACAAGCTGTTTATGGGGTCCCTTTGCCATCAGTAACAATTGATATTGGATCAATGAATTTAAAGGTGATCAAACATTTGTTTTTGAAGAGAAATGTCAGCCAAGTGTAATTACTGAGGAAATCAATAAAAAGGTCCATAATGTGATTCCCATTGATTGTCAAATGAAAGTTTGCAAAGTAGCAGATGCCATAAGTGTGTTAATGAAAATAGCAGTCCATATTTTGCAACTATTGATCCAGCAGATGCTGTATTTGCTCATAAATTCAACTTCAAAGCTGTGTTGCAGCAATTTAAGCAAAATCCAAAGGACTTTATGCATCAAGTAGTCATTATCAGTAAGACCTGGGATTCATCATACAAGAGACAAAGCAACAATCAAAGCAGTGGATTGCTTCTGGTGAATTTGCTCCAAAAAAGCCAGAGAATCCAGAGAGATTTTGCTCCAAAATCCCATCAGCCAGAGAAGTTTTAGGATACAAAGGGCCCTCATTGACTTAGAAAAAGGAAAAAGGATTACTAGACAATATTGCATGGAGCTTTTCGAGTGCTTCAGCAACTTGAAGAAGACATGGTGCCACATGAGAAAGAAGAAACTGTACAGCATATTCATCCAGAGTTATGAACTGCATGAATTGGTTTGCTGTTGCACTCACTTTAATTCACCCAACCTGGCTCCCTACAATTTCTTCTTGTTCCCAAAAATGAAGAAATATCTCACAGGGGAAAAATTTAGATCAAATGAGGTCACCACCAAGGCAGGAATATAGTTTGCAGAGCTTGGCAATTCTTATTTTTAGAGGGGTTAAAAAAATGGTAGGGACATTGGAAGAAGTGTATATCCACAAAAGGAGTCGATGTTGAGAAATAAATAATTTAAAAGTAAAAAATTGAAGCTATTAACAGTGATGATAATAATCATGAAATAAACCCAGAAGTGAAGTTATTAAACCAGTTAACTGAACCTGTAGATTTAATGGTTTGAGAAAAATATATTTTTTGAAAATAAACGATAACAACAGAAATAAATAACTTGACTTAAATTAAAATTAGGCAAATTTATTTATTTATTTATTTTCATCCTTTTATAACACAATACATGTTTTTTGAATTCGTCAGTTAAATTTATGTTACATATTAAAAAAACATACAATATTACACAATTATATAACATTTCACAGTAATAATAATATAATAATAATCATCATCATAACACATTTCTATGAAGTTACTTTGCATATAATAGTTACAGAGTAACATTTTAGGTTACACACCATTCTACAACAATAATTATTACTATCTATTTAGATATTCCTCAAGTGAGTAGAAAGAAGATGTTATGCAGTACTCTTTTAGTTCCCTTTTAAATCGGTTTATTTCTTTTATATTTTTAATATATTCAGGTAATTTATTGTAAAGCTCGGTTGCCGCTGCTGTAGGTTTCATATTGTATAGTTGTAACGCATGTGCCTGCATATGGTAATTATTTTTTCTTCATGGTTTATGGTCATGAATTTGTTGATTTGTTTCTGTGGTGGAATTTTTATTTTTTAGGTATATTATTGTTTTGTATATGTACAGGGAGTATAGCATGAGTATATTTAATGCTTTAAAACTTTCTTTGCACGATTCCCTGTATTTTAAACCTAAAATTAATCTAATTGCTCGTTTTTGTAGTATAAATATTCATTCTATATTTTTCTTTGTACTGCAACCCCATACTAATATTCCATAAGTTATGTGTGGGTAGATTTGACTGTAATAAATTGTCTTTTGAAGTTCTATATTTTTAAAATTTGAAATTCCTTTCTTCATAAATAATCCTGAACATATTTTATTACACAATTTGTCTATATGTTTGTCCCATTTCAAATGTTTGTCTACCACTAACCCTAAAAATGTTGTCGAGTCTACTTCTTTAACTTCTTTATTCTCAATGATAATTTTGTACTTTGAGCAATTTGTATTTTGAATGGTTTGGAAACGTATATAGTTAGTTTTATCTGTGTTTATAAAAGGGCTGTTTTGTTTAAGGTGCAGGATATTTTGGTTAGTGTTCTGATTTGTTACATTTTCCAAGTTCTCTTTAGTGTTTCCTGTATTTATAATTTTTGTATCATCTGCGTACATTATGATTCTACTTTTTGGAGGACTAAGTATATCATTTATGTATATGATGAATAGGAGTGGTCCTAAAACAGAACCCTTTGGAACTCCTTGTTTTACTTCTATACTTTTTGAATAATGGTCTTTCAAGCATTGATTTGTTAGATGAGTTATTTTTTACTTGCCATGTTGTATTATTTAAATATGTTTTTATTAAATTCAATGCAATTCCTGTGATTCCGTATTGATGCAACTTATCTAGGAGTAATTTGTGATCTACGCAGTCAAAAGCTTTAGTTAAGTCTAAGAAAATGCAGTTGTTGTGTACATGTTTATCCATATTATCTATTATATAGTCTGTTATTTCTGCTATAGCTTTAATTGTCAACATATTTTTTCTGAAACCATACTGAGCACTGTTTAGTATTGTGACTTTGTGGGTTCGTGATTATTAAAAGTCTAGTTGCACAAACTCAAAATGTTCTTTATTTCCACCGAATTACAGTTGAAACTCCTGCCGATTACATAGAATTTCTTAGCGCACACAATTACAATTCACCAGTTTGTCTGTCACAGGTCCATTGCACGCTCACAGTTATGTACAACTCCTCTGATACACATATACCGTCTTCCAGTCCGTCCACTCACTCGGCGCTCCTCATGGCTTTTCGCCAAGAACTCAACTGACTCGCCAACTGCAGGCCTTATATAGGGAAGATTGCCGTTTCTGGAAGGTTCGCGGCGCACACAATTATCCCGAGGTTTCCAGACGTCTGGTGGGAGGGGAAAGAGACGGTACAGGGATTGTGCCGCTCTCCTAATCATCCCTTCAGTTAGTGACACGAGACAAATGGGTAGGCATGGACTGAATGCTTCCTGTCTGGCCCTACTGCCGACCGGTTCTATCGGGAGTTCCGACGTTCGGGTGACAGTATTTTGTATTTTTCTAAAAAGGATATGATTTTATTTGCAATTATTTTCTCTAGCAGTTTAGATAGTGTCGATACCAGGGCTATTGGACGGTAATTACTAGTTACTTCTTTATCTCCTTTTTTGTGTAATGGCTTTACAACTGTTTTCTTTAGGGACGTTGGGAATATGCCTTCTCTTAAGGTTGAATTAATTAAATGAGTTAGCGGTTTTAGCATGTATGTTGCACATTTTTTTTAAATGTTTTGAAGAGATTTCATCAAGTCCGGCTGAATTTTTCATCTTATTTATAGTTTTTAAGACCTCTTCTTGTGATACATCACCAACATAAATTGTGTTGGCTATAGATTTTGTGTTAAACTTATACGTGCAACTACTTTTATTTTCTGATATTAGCTGTTTAACCTGTTCTAGGAATTCATTATTGAATATATTACTTACTTCATCAGGATTATCTGTTATTGTATTTCCGTTCTCTATACTCAAGATTCTGTGCATTTCATATTTTATGTTTCCACAGTCTTTATTTATGATATCCCACATTGTTTTTGTTTTGTTAGTAGAAAGTCCAAGTTTTTGTTCGATGTGTTTGGATTTGGCCTAATTTAATATAACTTTAAATTCTTTTTTACTCTTTTTGTATTTGTTTTTATCTGTTTCTATTTTCGACTGCTTATATATATATATATATATATATATATATATATATATATATACATCATAATATAATTTCATTTTAAGTTTTGCTTTAGATACTTCCTTATCTATCAGCTTGTTTTGTTGATTTCTACATATTTTTTTCACTACCTTAGGGCATGCTACATTAAAGTAATGATTAAATGTTTTATAGAACTTGTCCCATTTTTTAACTGTGTTTATTTCATTGTAGACTTCCATCCACTTTTCTTCCTGTACTAATATGCACAGTTTGTCAAAAGAATCATTGCTTAAATTCCTCATTTGTTTATAATAGAAGTTTTGTACCTGAATATTAAAGTGAACTTGTATTTCCTGTGCATAATGATCTGAAAGATGGCTCTGTATTTAACTGTCAAACACATCTTGTACATTTTAGTTAATTGATGGAAATTAATCATTTCTTCACACTAGCTGTATATAGGTTAAGGTTTTCGATAGATAGAGTCAACATGAAACATTCAATGCCATGGCCGGGATTTGAACCACGGATCTCCTAGTTTCCATCCAGTTGCTCTAACCCCTATGAGCTACCATGGCCAACGTGCCGTCCTGACATTAAATTCTCCATTTGACTCATATATTTCCCCGGTAGACCACTTGGGGCTCTCGCATCCAAGATACATCGTTTGTTGTGACTTACTATCGTAAGTACTTGAGTCCCAGGCTTTCATCATTTAACTCTTATTATTTTAGTTAATTGTACATCTTGTACATGTTTGCTACATCTAATAGTTGTTTATATTCATAATTGTTTTCATCTTTATGTTTATGTCTCCTATCAATATCACATTTTCCCCTTCAATTATATCTAGTATTTCAGTTAAGTTTTGGCAAAATTCCTTAGTACTGCTGCATGGAGATCGGTAGCACACGACGACTATGATTTTCCCTTGACAATTTTGTACTTCAATTCCCGCCAGTTTGCATACCTTTTCTATACCTTTCTCTTTTAACCATGTAAGTGGTTTAACATTTTTTATATTTTTATTTACTAGTAGTGATGTCCCTCCACCTTTAAAATGTTTATGACAATATGAAGTTAAGTTTTTGTAACCATCAAATTGGCATCGACCTATTTCATTATCATTTAACCCATATTCTTGATTGCCAACACCTCTGGAGATTGTGTTCTTTCAGAAATAGAGCTATTTCGTCTTACTTATTACTTAGATACTGTACATTCTGATGAATTATTTTAAGCAGGTTTGTGTTCTTACTATGTATGTTTGTACTAGCAACTGGCTGAGTTTCTAACAACCCAGCCCTGTTTAAACGTTTCCCTATTCTGACCTATTTTTTCTACTAAGGGTATTGGTACTTTTAGTGATTCCTTGGATTTCTTATCATTTATTGCCTGTATTATTTTGTTTGACACCCATTCCTTCCCCCTTATATTTAAATGAAGCCCATGTGTTGTGTGTAAATCCCTGTCTAAATTGCTTATATCTATTACCTTAGCATTATGGAATCTTTTGCAGATATGTCCTTTACCATGGCTGTCTGCTAGAATTCTTAATTGCTTCACTTTAATCTACTTCCTTGTAGGTGCATGTAGCTTTGTTGATTTTTACCATCTGCCCTCCTCAGCTCCCTCAGTTTCTTCATTTAGGAGTCCTAAAGGCTGGAATCGGTTCTTTATTTCCAGTTTGTGCTGTTTCGCGTCGCTTTTTGGCCACGTTTTCCATTGACGCTTCGGTTTTTCCCAGTTTTTATTTTCTTCCTTTTCTCGTAATTCTTTTTCTAGGCAGGTGTTTTTCACACGTAGTTGCACTATTTCTTCTCTTGCTTCCCTAAAATCTTTCGTTAAAAGTTCTATAATCAGCTGTAGAGATAGGATGCTTTCTTTGTAGTCTTTCGAGGTTATCAAACTTTTTGCTTCGATCTGTTTCTCTGTGGCATTTTCCGTATATCTTTCTTGTTCCTTTGAGTTTTTGGCACTACTTTCATTTCTGTAATGTTGTTTATTGTCAGCGATTTAATAACACTCACTTTTATGTCCATGCTGTGCTTTGTTTTCGTCATTTCTTACGTTATTTTGAAGCTTCAATCTATAGCCACTAACACAAGCCGCCGCCATCAAGACTCGCAGAACTGAGGATAGGGAAGAAGTTTCCAGAAACCAGTCCTTACAAAAAACTTGTAAGTGGAGAAAAGTGTATACAAGGTTGACTCATTTGCCTAATTTTAATACCAATGGCACTCCTTTTTGTGAAATACTTCTTTTTATTCTTTATAAACTTGACTGAAGATGCAAATTATGTATTTGCAAGACTAGACCTGTTATTAATATAATACCAGAGATAAGGGAAGTATAGTCACTAGAGTTGATTGAATTATATTTGCTTCACTGCTAATAGCTTCAATTTTGTACTTTATTCGCTATTTAGTTTTGAAGTATTTCCTTTCAGTTACATTGCATTTTAGGTGACAGTGGATAGTTTAAAAAGTAATAAATTTCAATGTGTGTTTGGGAATTTAGTAACAGTGACACCAAAATTAATTGTAAAACTATTTGTAGTCAGTTTATTGACACTCATCACTTACTTTTCTTATATTATTGAGGGACTAGTTTCAAAGGCTATTGCCTCCATTTTCAACCTCTCGCCAACTAGCATCTGTTGTCTGTTCTCCTCTCTCTGGTGGTGGAACTATGAACTTCTTTGTCAAATTATCTACTGGTGGGATTTCAAAGTTCATTACCCGGTCCTTATTTTTCCATATGAATATTGTGACTTTGTGGGTTCGTAGAATTAAAGGCCGAGTTGCAGAAATAAAAATCTCCTTTATTTTCATTGAAATACACTGTTCAATTCTCACGTAACAACATTACATCAAATAACAACACAATCTTCCAAGGTTGATGACAATAAACATCGTCTAGTTCAACACTCTTGACTCTGCTTACTCACGCTGTTTACAACTGATCCAGGTGTACCACCAACATCTTCCCTCGGGACAACTTCTGGATGCGGTAGACCACGTCGTTAATCCTCTTTACCACCCGGTACGGTCCTTGCCATGGCTGTTGAAGCTTTGGGCAGCGTCCCTTGGTCCGAGTAGGGCGGTACAACCAGACTAGGTCACCCTGCTGGAACCCTTGGCTGTTGGCTCGCCTGTCGTATCGGGTCTTCATGCGGTCGCTCGCCTTCTGGATGTTCTGACGAGCCATCTCAAGCATGTCGTGGAGATGGTCCACTAGGTTCTCCACATACTCGGTTGCTGGCTGTTTTGCATCCGGGAGGCTTCCAAAAGCCAGATCACAGGGGAGGTGTAACTCTTGGCCGAACATTAAGCTGGCTGGTGTCATCCCAGTGGTATCGTGTGTAGATGAGCGGTAGGCCAGCAAGAACAGTGGCACCTTGACGTTCCAGTCTCGCTGATGGCTGGCCACGACCTTCCTCAGATGTTCTTCTAAGGTCTTGATGTATCTTTCCACCATGTCGTCCGACAGTGGATGTAGGGGTGTTGTGCGGGTCTTATTCACCCCAAGTCTTTCTAGTGCCTCCTTCATCGGGTTGGATTCAAAATTGGTGCCCTGGTCGCTGTGGAGGTCTAACGGCACCCCAAATCGGCATAACACTTGCTCCACAAGGCAGTCCGTGATTGTCTTCGCCTCCTGGTGCGGAATGGCATACACCTCCGGCCACTTGGTGAAGTAGTCCACGACCACCATCAGGTACTTGTTGCCTCGGTCGGACACTGGGAATGGTCCGGCTATATCGACGGCGATCCTTTCGAATGGCGCTCCGACGTTGAACTGCTGCATGCGACCCCGGCTCCTAGTCTGGGGGCCGCGACTCTCCGCGCACACATGATATTGGCGGCACCATCTCTCAGCGTTGCTCGAAGCCTCAGCCAGTAGTAGTGCTGTCGGAGTTTGTCGATCGTTCGGTTTGCTCCCAGGTGTCCTGAAGTACCGGCGTGCACTTCCTCCAAGACTTCCGGGACCTTACTTCGGGGAAGTACCAACTGCTCCCTCTGCGTCTTCCCATCAGTTGATTCCCATACCCGGAACAGCACGCCCTCTCTTGTCTTCAGTGAATCCCATTGGGCCCAGTACGACTTGTAGGTGGCGCTCCTCTGTGCGATGTCCTCCCAAGTTGATCTTGTCCCTGCCTCCACTTCTCTCAAGAGTGGCCCCAAGTCTGCGTTCGCCAGCTGCTCCCTCCTCAGGCCTGTGCTATCCCAGCCATCCGCAGGCACTACTTGGACTGCAGCGGCACGCTCCTTCTCTTCCACTCTTGTGCGTTGGCCGCACTCCTCTGGACAGAGTCTTCGAGACATGGCGTCTGCGTTACCGTGGCTCTTCCCTCTACGATGTTCAGAGGTGAAGTCGTACTCCTGCAGCCTCTGGACCCAACGTGCTGTCTGGCCTTCCAGGTTCTTAAAGCTCAATAGCCAGGTTAAGGCGGAATGGTCAGTCCTCAGGTGGAATGGCTGACCGTACAGGTACTTGTGGAAGTGCTCCAAGGTCTTTACTACCGTCAGTAACTCGTCGGGTGACGCAGTAGTTCTTCTCTGCCTTGGATAGCGTCTTGCTGTAGTAGGCTATCACCCGCTCGTGGCCGTCCTGAACTTGCGATAGGATGCCTCCAACGCAATTGTCGCTGGCGTCGGTGTCCACAAGGAAGGTGCCGCCTGGTTGTGGAAATCCCAGAATAGGAGCACTGCACAGGGTCTTCTTCAGGAGCTGGAAAGCGCCTTCGGCGTCATCCGTCCACGCATAAGGTCGGTGTTCCACTGTCAGGCGGGTGAGGGGTTTGGCGATGTTGGAGAACCCCTTTATGAAGCGGCGGTAATAATTGCACAGCCCCAGGAAACTGCGCAACTCTCGCGTATCCTTAGGGCGAGGCCAATCTCTCAAACCCTGGGTTTTTTCCGGGTCTGTGGTCACTCCGTTTGGTGAGACTATGTGGCCCAAGTAGTTAACTTCTTTGCGAAAGAGCTGACACTTCTTCGCGTTCAGGGTCAAGTTGGTTGCCTGCAGTCTCTGTAATACCTTGCTTAGGTTGTCGAGACGGTCTTCGAACGTCTTGCCGACGATGATGATGTCCAAGTATAGCAGGCATGCATCATATGTCAATCCTCTCATCACTGATTCCATGAGGCGTTGAAGTGTGGCTGGTGCATTGCAGAGGCCAAAGGGCATAACTGTGAACTGCCAAAGCCCTTGACCTGTCGAGAATGCGGTCTTCTCCTTGTCTCTTGGGTCTAGAGTCACCTGCCAGTAACCCGACATCAGGTCCAGAGTCGAAAACCACTGTGCACCAGCTAGCGTGTCCAGGGTACCGTCAATCCGGGGTAAGGGTAAACAGTCCTTCCGGGTGACAGCGTTCAATTTTCTGTAGTCTACGCAGAAGCGCAGCTCGCCGTTCTTCTTCGTCACCAAGACTACAGGGGAACACCAAGGTCTGTCAGACTCTTCTATCACTCACCTGAATCTCATGTCTTTCAGCATGTCTCGTACCGCCCCTTGCTTCGCCAGCGGAACGCGTCTAGGTGGTTGCCGAATAAGCCGGGCGTCCCCGGTGTCGATGCGGTGAAGCACTTTGTCCGTGCGGCCGTAGTCACTATCACCTTGGCTTCCCGTAGGGGAAGGGATCCGTCCCTTTCAGCTGCCAAAGTGCGGGCGCTGCGGACCCTTAGCACTCGTGGTACCTCTGACGTTACTAGAGGAACCTTGGGTCGAACAGCCGAGCCCCTGCTTCGGGAGTTGTTCGGATTGGGATGGACTTGAGGGGGCAGTGTGTTACCGATACCCGTGGGAATCGGGTACGTCTTCGGACGGGGTTGAGGGAAGCCATTAATTCTCCCGGGTACTAGCCTGCAAAGCTAGTAGAAGGTGTGCTAGATCACCAGGCGGCCCCACCGAGGTTGTTCGGTAGTCTTCACCTTGAGTGTTGACGCGCGTAAGTGGCGTATCCACTTCCATCCCGTCTTGAGTCCATAGGACCAGATGGGGGGGCTTGTTAGTCTCTAGGTCTTGCCCTATGGAAAGCCCCACGGAGGACGCCGAGCGCCCTATGCGACAGCTCGGATACTCCCTGGTTGAAGGAGGCCCGGGTCCAGGCCTCTGGGCTAAAAAAAAACTATCACCTTGGCTGAAGACGTGTTGGTATCGTCTTAGCAGTTGTCGAACTTTCTCCAGCTGCTCTGCGGTCAGATGTTCGGCCGCCATCTCCAGTAGCCCTCTTAGCCGGGTCCCCAGGTGTTGCGTCGGCACCGGCTCCTGTGTCTTGTCGATTGCTGTTAAGCTCACCACAGGTTCGCACGTTCCCAACTCCGTCCCGGCCTGGACGTCGTGATCGGTGCCCGATGGATTTAGCAGTCTCACTGGCACCTCCTCTCGGCACGGCAGCAATGCCCTGGCTATACATAGTCCGTGTACAGGCGTCTTCTGGTCCAGCATCATTTTCCTGGTTCTCTGGCCTTCCAGTCGCGCCGTCACCACCACCTCGCTCCTCGCGGAGACAACCACGTCTTCGTTCAAGATGACCCTGCAGATTCCAAGGCGCTCTTCGGGTTGACGGAGTATAACCTCTTCTCCGTTGAGCCGCAGGACCTACCTGCCGACGTCCACCGTCGGCTCGTGGCTCCTGAGGGCATCCAGTCCCAGAATAACCTCCTCAGCCACCTTCGCGACGAACACCCACAGACGTACGGCACTCCGTCTCAAGGTCAGCTCCAGGAGGGTCTCCTCCACAGGCAAGGTGTCGCCCAATGCCGTGACAAGCTGTTATGGTCGGCTGGGCTTCCTTGTCGGCAAACCCTTCGCCACGTCAGGTCTGATGATGGTCACGGCTGCCCCGCTGTCCACCAGCACGCGGCACGGCTTCCCTCTCACCCAACCGTCCGCTATGAGGCTGTCATCCATGCGCCGGCTGACGGCGCGCAATGTCACTCGAGGGGATGGTGGTGATGGCGCCGACGTGCCCCTCTCCACGACGGCCCTTACTCGTTTTCCGGCTGCTCTTCCTGGTGTGGGCAGTCTCTCTCCAGATGTCTGGGCTGTCCACACCCCCAACATAGGCCACTAGGTTTTCGCCGGCGTCCCTCGGCTGGTCGTCTGTCTCCGGTGTAGCGGACACTCCTCGGTCTCGACGTCGGGGTAGCTGTTACTTTGGCCGCCTTTATCCTTAATGCTGCCGTTAGCGCCTCGTGGATGGTGTTTTAATCGCCGAGCATTAGGCGCTGACGAATCTCCGTGTCTCGTACCCCGTCAACGAATGTGTACAGCTTCCCGGGATACGAACTCTGGTGGGAGGTCGACTAGGGCCTTTTTAGACAGTTGTTCAACTGCCAGGGTGAACTCCTGCAGAGGCTCCTCTGGCTGCTGTGACCTTGCCTTTAGCTGGCTGTGGTACGCTGCGGCTAAGCGGTGGTTTCCAAAACGATTCTCCAGGGCCTCCCAGATGTCCTTGGGTGTCGCCGTTGTCTGCATCGCGTTCAGGACTTCCGCGGCCCGTCCCTAGAGGCTGGCTATTAACTGTGTGGCCTCCTCCTCTGGTGACCATTTGTTGCGCTTGGCCACTGCGTCGAATTGGCGGCGGAAGACTTCGAAAGTTGTCGCGCCGTCGTATTTAGGAGGTTTGACGCGTGCAAATGTTGTGTCGCGTCCCGGCGCGTCGACCTTTAAATTCTTTAACCTGCCGACGACGTCCTCCACCATGGCGTTCAGGGACTTGGCGTTACTGTCGGCCTTTTCCTTTAGGTCATTGAAGCGGTTCGCCAGGTCCTCGACGCGCTCGTCCACTTGGCCCATGCGCTTGCCCAGCTCCGTCACGTCATCCCTCACGCCGGCCAGCCGTTCTTCAAATTTGCCGGCGAGAGCCTCTTTCGCCGCTTTAATGTCCGTGTTCAATTCGGTCTTTATTTCATCCTTCTTCTCGGTGATGTCGTTGGCCGTCTTCATTTGTTTCAACTCTGCGGCTAGGTCGTTATTTGCCGCTTCTGTTTTTGCAGCGAGGTTGTCATTCGCCGTCTTCATTTCCGAGGTCAGTTCGGCCTTCATTTCCATTATCTTCTCCAAAATCTTTTCCAATGTCGCTTCCATGGTGGTAATATCCCGCTTCCTGACACCAGTTGTGACTTTGTGGGTTCGTGAAATTAAAAGTCCAATTGCACAAACTCAAAATGTTCTTTATTTCCACCGAATTACAGTTGGAACTCTTGACGATTACATAGAATTGCGTAGCGCACACAATTACAATTCACCAGTTCGTCTGTCACAGATCCACTCTGCACTCGCAATTACGTACAACTCCTCCGATGCAGTACACAGTCTTCCAGTCCGTTCACTCACTTGGCACTCCTCACGGCTGCTCGCCAAGAACTGAGCTGAACTGTCCACTTCATCCCTTATATACGCAGATCGCTGTACCTGGAAGTTTCGCGGCCTAATGAATCATCCTGAAGGGTCCTGACGTCAATGGGGGAGGGGAAAGAGATGGCTAGTGATGTTTTTCCAACCATCCCCTCGTAGCGCTACAAGATAAATGGGTAGGAGTGGCCTAAATGCTTCCGGTTGCCCACCCTGCTGCTAGCTGGCCGTGCCTTACGATAATTAGGTGACAGTATCATCCGTCCCTCTACGTCGGATGAGAACACTTTCTCGTCCGTCCATATTACAGTGTCCCAGAATGTCTGAGGCATTGGAAGGAACTGGAGAGCAAATCCCACACGAGCAGCTTGATCTGCTTCTGTGAAGTTCTCTTTTCGAGCTGGCTTCCTCGTGTGGATATCGGCAGCATGAAGACGCCTTCTAACAGTTGAAGGCGTTATCTGAAGTCCCATATGCCTCATGATTGACGTAGAAGGGTGGAACGGATTCTCTCTGGAATTGTGCACTATGGCTGCTTCCATATCCGGAGAGGTAACCCTGGGTCAACCGGATTTAGGTCGGGTTTTTAGTCCTTCTCCCTCTTCCTGGAACCGCCTGATCCAGTAAAGAACGCGAGTCAAGCACTCTTCCCACAGAATTAGCTTTTTGTGTGGTAGCAAGACCTGCTTCCCACATGCCAACAATACGGCCCCGAGTGACTTCCGAGGTTAAATGCATTCGTCTCTAATCTTATTCACTCTAATTCACGATACAATGATACTCTTTGTCGTTTTTAAATCTAATGCATCGACCACATGTCCATTTAACCACAGTGACAGTTCTATTGCCTATGTAGACAAGTTCACTGGAAGAAGGGACTTTTAAAATATTCTAGAAGTAAATCTACATTATTTCCCTAAAATACTTGAACGAAGATAGTGCTAACACTAACTTATTAAATTGACCGATTTCAGCAATGGCATCTACCTGACAGTTGATTTTTCGCGATCTTTGTGTTAATTTGTTACCTTAAATATTGTAATGTTCATAGCCTCTAGAGCAGATAATTGCTGCACACTGCTTCGAACTGTATATGCTTGAAATACCTAAACCATTTCTTGTTTAAATGTTTAATTCTTTTATAGCTGCATATTAGATTAGCGTTACACTCTTATTTGACCTTTCAGGTTTTCTTTATCATCATCAATCATCATCATCATCATCACCAGCCTCAGCCCGCCTCGGTAGTGTACGTTCAAGAGGTCCCGAGTTCGAATGTCGATCAGGGTGAGTCACCTGGATAAGGTTTCTTCCGGGGGTTTCCCTTATGCTAAAAAACGAATGTCGGGTAACTCTAAGCTCTGTGGACCCTGGGGTCATTTGAGCATCATTTCACCCATTCCATTCATCGTCCGGTATGATTTTACGTTGTAGGACATAAATTACAAAAAAGAAAAAGAAAACACCATCACCATCATCATCATTATAAAAGCTGATCAGATTGACTTAGATGCTGGCATTCTGATCCCAAGGTTACGAGTTCAAGCTCGGTCTATTTCGATGGATTCTATGTGTAGCTAAAACTGAAATGCAGCATATCAGCTTTACTGACATTTAAAGAACTTCGTGAAACCTCTGACATGCCGTTGATGCTAACGTGATTTTGTATTTGAACTGTCATTATCAAACAAAATAGTTATTTTATTTATTTCGTTGGTCGTTAAAAGTCTAATATATATATAAGTTTTCAATTTGGTGGCTATATTAATCGTCGTAGTATATTCATATAAGCTGTTCTTGAGAACTGTGACAAAAAATAATTAATATATTTATTTTCGGAACAAGATATAAATTTTAAACAAGTTTAGATATTAATCTTAAATACTACGCAGTTAACACTTATAGTATCGCTAACCTATGAAAGGTAGAAGTATCTCCTTCCAGATAAAACTACTACTTTGAGTATAGGAAATGTATATAAAAAGAAGAAAGGGAGATTAAAATGGTTGAGGTGTGGTGTGCGAGAGAGAGGAAATTACGTTATTAAAAATGTTCGAGTGAGTGTGTGGTGTTTTAGGGCCCGTCGACAAAAAGGCATTTGGGCCCATGATCGATAAATACAAGTTTGATAGTGGAGAGTTATATAAAACCACCTACGTTCCATGTGGCAAAATAGTTTTTATTTTCCTTTGAGGCTTAAATACCTGTGCTCCGAACTCGCTGGTCAGGTAAACGGAAACTGAACTGTCCGGGCGCGACTAAGTGATAAGAGACCCGCCTCCCTCACGTAGGCCAGTCTTGCTCGCATCGGAAAACATTTGCTCGCGTCTGTACCTCCTCTCGGCACGGCAATAATGTCCTAGCTACACAGAGTCTGTGCACAGGCGTCATCTGGTCCAGCATCATGTTCTTCGTCCGCTGGCCTTCCAGTCGCGCCGTCACCACCACCTCGCTTCTCGCGGGGACAACCACGTCTTCCTTCAGGACGACCCTGCAAATTCCATGATGCACTTCGGGCTGCCGGAGTATCACCTCTTCTCCATCGAACCGCAGGACCTTCCTGCCGACGTCGATCGTCGCCTCGTGGCTCCTGAGGGCATCCAATCCCAGTATCACCTCCTCAGCCAACTTCGCGACGAACACCCTTAGACGTACGGCATTCCTTCCCAAGGTCAACTTTAGCAGGGCCTCCTCCACAGGCAAGATGTCACCCGATGCCGTCACAAGCTGGTATGGTCGGCTCGGCTTCCTCGTCGGCAAACCCTTGGCCACATCAGCTCTGATGATGGTCACGGCCGCCCCGGTGTCTACGAGTACGCGGCACGGCTTCCCTCTGACCCAACCGTCCACGATGAGGCTGTTATCCATACGTCGGCTGACGGCGCGCAGTGTCACTCGAGGGGATGGCGGTGATGGCGGTGATGGCGCCGACGTGCCCCTCTCCACGACGGCCCTTACTCGTTTTCCGGCTGCTCTACCTGGTGTGGGCAGTCTCTCTCCAGGTGTCCGGGCTGTCCACGCCCCCAACACAGGCCACTAGGTCTTCGCCGGCGTCCCTCGGCTGGTCTTCTGTCTTCGGTGTAGCGGACACTCCTCGTTCTCGACGTCGGGATAGCCGCTTCCATCCATAATGCTGCCGTTAGCGCCTCGTGGATGGTTTTGTAATCGCCGAGCATTAGGCGCTGACGAATCTCCGTGTCTCGTACCCCGTCAACGAATGTGTAGGCGGCTTCCCGGGATACGATCTCTGGTGGGAGGTCGACTAGGTGTTTGCTGGCCAGCTGCTCAATTGCCAGGGCGAACTCCTGTAGTGTCTCCCCTGGCTGCTGTGACCTTGACTTCAGCTGGCTGCGGTACGCTGCGGCTAAGCGGCGGTTTCCAAAACGTTTTTCCAGTGCCTCCCAAATGTCCTTAGGTGCCGCCGTTGTCTGGACCGCGTTCAGGACTTCTGCGGCCCGTCCCTGGAGTCTAGCTATTAGCTGTGCGGCCTCTTCCTCTGCTGACCACCGTATTTGCCCACCGTGTCGAATTGACGGCGGAAGACTTCGAAATTTGTCGCGTCATCGTATTTAGGAGGTTTGCTGCTGACGACGTCCTCCACCATGGCGTTCAGGGACTTTGCGTTGCTGTCAGCCTTTCCCTCCAGCTCGTCAACGTGGCTCGCCAGGTCTTCGACGCGCTCGTCCACTTGACCCATCCACTTGCCCAGCTCTGTAACGTCATCTCTCACGCCGGTCAGCTGCTCTTCGAACTTTGTGGCGAGGGCCTCGTTTGCCGCTTTCATCTCCGTGGTCAATTCGGTCATCTTCGCGGTCAGGCTGTTGTTTGTGGCTTCCGTCTTCTCGGTGAGGTTATCGTTAGCTGTCTTTATTTCCTTCAGTTCCGCGGCCAGGTTGTTATTTGCCGCCTCTGTTTTCGCAGTGAGGTTGTCATTTGCTGCTTTCATTTCCGAGGTCAGTTCGGCCTTCATTTCCATCATCTTCTCCAAAATCTTTTCCAATGCAGCCTCCATGTCGCACTCCTGACACCAGTTGTGACTTTGTGGGTTCGTAGAATTAAAAGGCCGAGTTGCAGAAATTAAAATCTCCTTTATTTTCGTTGAAATACACTGTTCATTTCTCACGTAACATCAAATGACAACACAATCTTCCTAGGTCAATGACAATAAACAGCGTCCAGTTCAACACTCTTGTTACGCAACATACTATGCTTACTCATGCTGTTTACAACTGACTCATCACTAGCCATGGCTTCTTTTTTATACACACATTCATGAATTCCAGACTGTTCTCTACAATCACTAGATGTTTCTGGAATCAACAAGGCATCTAATGACGTAATCCGAATATTCTATCACCTTCTGGAAGCGTCTGGGCCGGCAAGTCTTTTATCTCGGCTATCAGTTTACACTAGCCACGCTATCATTAACTATTTGCGCAAGCTCTTCATTACAGTGAAATAGTATCTGCCGTCTGTTTTCTGTTTGTGCAGAAACTTTATTGCCTGTTGCCGCAACAATATGCTCTCCCATGTTGTTAGTTTATTTTGGTTTATCACTCCTTTTAATAATTTTGGATCAGGATCAATGTCATGATTATCATTCCAAAAATGAAATGCTACTGCTAACTTTTCTTCTTGATTCAATCTGATGTTTCTAAAGTGCTCTTTGACTCTGGTTTTTAGATTTCTTTTTCTTTGACCTATGTAGCATTTTTCACAATTTTTACAACTTATTCTGTATATTCGGGATCTGTTAACTGACAGGATGTCATCTTTTGTTTTTGAATTTAGCAATTTTAAAATTGAATGTCCATTAGTATGTGCCAAGATTATATTTTGTTCCTTAAAGATCTTTTTAAATTTATTAAATGATTTTGGGTGATATGTGAATGAACTGAATATGCTGTAGCTATCTTTTTCTTTTGCAAATGTGGTTGCTTCCTTAATGATTTTCTTTAGTTTAGCATTTCTGATTTTCTTAAACATCAGACTTTTGTTGTATCCATTTTCTTCTGCTATGTGTTGTATTGCTTTTTGTTCTCTGACGTATTCTTCTTTTCCCATGGGTATGTTGACTAGTCTATGTGTAAGGCTGCTTATTGTTGCATTCTTATGTGTAATTGGGTTGTAGCTATTATTTTTTATGGAATTTTCTGAATGTGTTGGTTTCCTGTAAATTCCGATTTTATTTTTGTGTTATTCCTGATGATATTTAGATCCAAGAAACAGAGTTGTCCAATGATTTCCTCTTCTATTGTGAATTTGATAGCGCTTTCTAAATGTTTATTTGGCACTATTGCAAAAATGTCGTCAACATATCTATACCAAACTTTTAAGATCTATGGGAAGGCCTTTTTAATTTGTGTTTCAAATGCACTCATAAATAAATTTGCCAAAAAGGGCGAAAGTGAGTTGCCCATTGATAAACCTGATTTCTGCTTGTAGTGTTTTCCATTAAAGCTGAAGAAGTTTTGTTCAATGCATAATTTTGTTAGTGAAATATATTCTTCTACTTCTATTGTTTCCATTTCAATTGTAGTTAGCCATTTTTGTAATAAAGTCTGTAATTTTTCTGTTGGAATGCTTGGAAATAAGGATGGGACATCAAATGAAACCAGTCTGTCATTTTTGTGCAAATTTATATCTTCTTTTTTTTTTCTTTTTGTTTTTGCCAGATCCAAAGAGTTGTTTTAAATTTGCACTTTCAAATTTTGGGAAACTATTGAATTTGTTTAGTAACCATTTGGCCTAATTATATGTGGGAGCATTTATGCTACTAGTGATAGGTCTCATGCCTTTCCCTGTTTTGTGAATTTTTGGCAGCCCACATACTCTTGGTAATGTTGGATTATCTACTTAAATTTTGTGAAATTCTTTTTTGTTAATTATTTTGCTCTCTTTTAGAGTTTTATTTGTGGTTTCAATGCACAAACTATAATGGGTTGGTTTCCACTTTTTGGTAATTATTGTCTTCTAACAAGTCTTCCATCCTCTTAGTGTAATCTTCTTTTTCCAAAATTACTTGTTTATTTCCCTTGTCTTCTTTAGTATGAATAACTGGTTTCTTTTTAAGGACTTTATTGATTTGGTTATTAAAATTAATTTTCTTTTCATTTTTAATTTGTTCTACTATTTTGGAACATTTGTTTTTTACTGTGTTTCTATTTTCTTCATTTAGTATTTGTGTAGCTATTTAGATGTCAGCAATATAATCTTCAATTTGATTAGAATAGTCTACACATGTTTTTAAACGTAAATTAAAGATATTCAGTTCTGATTTTGAGAAACTTTGGTTTGATAGGTTAACATTATTTGGATGATGTTTTAGGTTATGTTTAGCTTTTTGGGGTTGGCTTTTCAAACGTGCTTGCTTTCTGGTTGGAATTTACAGGAAACCAACACATTCAGAAAATTCCATAAAAAATAATAGCTACAACCCAATTATACATTAGCATGCAATAATAAACAGCCTTACACATAGACAAGTCAACATACCCATGGGAAAAGAAGAATACGTCAGAGAATAAAAAGCCATACTACACATAGCAGAAGAAAATGGATACAACAAAAGTCTGGTGTTTAAGAAAATTAGAAACGCTAAACTAAAGAAAATCATTAAGGAAGCAATTACATTTTTAAAAGAAAAGGATAGCAATAGCATATTCAGTTCATTCACATATCATCCAAAAAACATGTAATAAATTTAAAAAGACCTTTAAGGAACAAAATATAATCTTGGCACCCACTAATGGACATTCAATTTTAAAATTGCTAAATTCAAAAACGAAAGATGACATCCTGTCAGTTAACAGATCCGGAATATACAAAATAAGTTGTAAAAATTGTGAAAAATGCTATATAAGTCAAAGAAAAAGAAATCTAAAAACCAGAGCCAAAGAGCACTTTAGAAACATCAAATTGAAACAAGAAGAAAAGTCAGCAGTAGCATTCCATTTTGGAATGAAAAACAACATGGGAGAGCATATTCATATGGAAAAATAAGGACTGCATAATGAACTTGGAAATCCCACCAGTAGATAATTTGAAAAAGAAGTTCATTGTTCCACCACCAGAGAGAGGAGAGCAGACAACAACAGATGCTAGTTGGAGAAGGTTGAAAATGGAGGCAACAGCCTTTGAAACTATTCCCTCAATAATATAAGAAAAATAAGTGAAGAGTGTCAATAAACCGACTACAAATAGTTTTACGATTAATAAATTTCTGTTTAATTTTAATGGTTATAAATGTGAAATTAAATGTTATTTAAAATTTCAGGTAAAATGAAGACATTCTTGCAGATATTAGATTTTTAAATCTTTGTTTAAAATGTAAGGTAACTCCTTTGGTTCTTAGGAGGAATTTAGTAACAGTGACATCAAAATTAATCTCCAACGGAAAGAGATTGAAAATAGAGGCGATTGCCTTTGAAACTAGTCTCTGATTAATATAAAAAAGTAAGTGACGAGTATCAATAAACCATCTACAAATAGCTTTTGGGAATAATACTGCTTGTTATAAAGAAGCAGAGAAAACAGTAATTATAGTTGAAAGAAATTTGCATTTTAAAAACTTGAATATTGAAGAAAAATTATATGAACTATATTTTAAATAAATAATGTTTTAGCTGACTTATTTTGACTTAATTTAGAATCTAAGTTGTTTGAAAATCTCATCATCCTGAAATTTTGAGTCAAACTAGTACACTATTCTCCATATATAGCTAGTGTTTACGTAGAATGCATTTCTTTAGGACCTCCATATCATCCTTGGCTAATGTTGACTGTTGAATTTTGATTTATGAACTCCTTGGAGGTGATTGGAGCATCTCTGTTTGCAACATCTATGTTTCACTGTGGTTTTATTTTTTTCATGTAACATTTGTGTAGCAATTCAAGTTTCTTTTTGAGTTTAACTGTCTGTTCTTCTTTTTTTCATTAAGATATTCAAACAGATTGTTTTCAAAGTTCGCCCAAATTATGTTTCCTAAATTTCTAGTAAGCTTTTAATGAAGTTGGTACAATTTGATCTCTAAAGTATTTCTATTTTTGGGGTGTTTATTCTTTTCTATTTTCAAAACATTTTTCTCGGCTGCTTTTGTGGCTTGCTATTGTGATCAAATCTTAAAATTCTTCTAACAAAGTTAGGTACTACATTTTCTGTGATACATATGTTAATAAATCATATGTTACCCCTTAATAAAGAAGAATGTAATAGAGAATATTAACACATTATCAAGATTGCATTAATGTTTTAATACAGATTTTATATGTATAAATATAGAACAATTTAAATATAAAAGTTCTATTAAAGATGTTTCTGTTTTACAGAAAATAAAAGATGATAATAAGTTTTAAAAATGTACCTATCATCCTTGGACTTATATAAAATTTACACAAGTTTTTAAAGAACAGGGAATAACTTAGTTCCTCAAAACAAATACTATATATACTATGGGGAAACTGCGAAAATGCGATTACCATATTTAGAATACAAAAGAGAGCTATACGTACCATACTAAAGGTAAGCAAAAGAACTAGTTGCAGAACACTTTTTCAAGAATTAAAAATATTGCCTCTACCTTGCTTGTATATCCAAGAAATAAGTAACCTTTGTTAAATTAAATATTCATTTATACTCTACTAATACATAAATACATAATCATGATACTCGAAGAAAAGAGCAAATAAGTATAATCCCCCATAACACCAGTTTCTTTGGTAAAAGCTTTATATATACTGGACTTTTCCTTTATAGCGGCCTACCTGAACACCTAAAGAGCATATCTGCACTTCCTAAATTTAAATTCTGTGTGAAAAAGTTCCTGTTAGAGCATTGTTTTTATAGTATAGGTGATTTTTTTGAATATGTCAACTACAGATAAATTATTATTATATTGTACACAAAGTTTCTGAATTTTCATTTCTAAACTTGTGTTGTGTATATGTTTATTGTATAATTTTTACTTATAAGTACTTGATGTGTACTATATCATGTACTATGATCAAAAGGATGAATAAATACCACCACCACTGCCGCCGCCGCCGCCACGCTCCTCCTGCTGCTTTTGCTGCTGCTACAAAAATGTGCAAAGTTTTTTTTTGAAAAAAAGATAGAATTTCTAATTAGAAAAAAATTTGGCATCTATTGATTAGTTGTTTGGACTGTGTTAGAGTTTACATTGGTAAAATTAAACATCATTTAGAAATTAGAATGAAAGAACAATTTAGAAATATGAA
Organism: Mantis religiosa; assembly: GCA_030765055.1. Classification (NCBI taxonomy): domain Eukaryota; kingdom Metazoa; phylum Arthropoda; class Insecta; order Mantodea; family Mantidae; genus Mantis; species Mantis religiosa. Next base: position 243,949,282 of record CM060948.1, read on the forward strand.
ACAAAAACAAGTTGATAAATCAGCTGTAGCAGATTGTTTTTGATCATTTAATCTCAAAATAAATCTAGAGGGGAAGTTATGAAAGCAGTAAACTCTACCTATAGATTTAATTGTTTCAGAGAAAAAACATTACTCCACGCTTAACAGCACAAAGGAGTTAGAGAAAGAAGAAGAAGAAGAAGAAGAAGAAGAAGAAAAAAAACATTTATTTTGAAAATTGGAATTGCGCAATGAATTCTGAAATACTGCCAGTCAATTCTGTCAATAAGTTTGTTTTACTTTGAGAGGTGGTAATAAGGTAGATGGTAGATTACCATCCGTCACATACTGGCAGTAATGATAACAACAAAAATAAATAACTCAGCTGAGGATACAAATGATGTATTTCCCAAACTAGTCCCTTTATTTCATATAAAATAAAACCACATTAATCCAGACCTCTTTAACCTAGATGTTTGGATAACCCAGACCAGTTTTGAAAAGGAAAAAAAAAAAAAAGTTTTTTTGTGTAGTAAATGACTTGTTTTACAGACGATAAATTCTTAGTAGGTACATTACTCCAATTCCATTGCCAGCAGGTGAGTTCATTATACTAATCCCAGCTGATGTTGGTAATCAGCAGACTGGTGACCCAATCTTCTCCTTCCCCTAACCGGACCTCACACTTGACACCACCACCACGAATGGACATAGTTGACTTAGCAGTTACAGTGTGTGTGTGACACAACATATACAATGAAAGCTTGCCTTCTGTGTACCAGAGAAGAAATTATGAATATGGAACATCTAGAATCATGCCAAGCTTTCAAGACTTATCCTGATATTGTAACCAAATACTGGGAGGCTAGAAGAATGACTTGGTTGTCAATTCCTGAGCATTAGACACACACTTGCATGCACGCACAATGACTATCAGTTGATAACATAAACTGAACCCTAAAACCCTGAACCAGAGAACTTGCTTACACAACTAATATAGGTATACATATTGTTCCTATGCACACAAAACATAATGACTCACATATTAGATACACTCAATGTAAAGAATAGCTTTTGCTACTGTGAAACAAAATAGTGAAATCTGAACAATTTGTAAATATTGTACCTGCTTTAACCATGTCATATTTGTATGCTGCCTTTAATGTGCTTCAAACTAGTTCTTGTTTCACTAAAATAACTTAATAAATATGGAAAATACAAATGTGTACTTATTAAGTATTTTTACAGCATTTAACACATTAAATGTCTTGTGCTGTTTATTGGATATCCATTCCTGGCCCATGCAGGATTTAAATAGCCATCCTGAAATGGTTAAAAATATTTTAGTGATGTTGTACATGTACTTTTATCGTTTTTTCATCTCTGGATAACCTGGATTTTCGTTAACTTTGATGAGCCCTGGTCCCAGTTGATCCGGATTATTGAGGTTCTACTGTAATATCAAAAGTATGGCAGTTTAGTCATTAGCTCTTATTATAGTTTATTGAATAATTTGTTTTTGAAAAAAATGACATTCTTCATTCTTGACTTACTTATTGAGCTGCTCTGGTATGATAATGAAAGTGGATTAATAGAAACATAAAGAATCAGTATATTATATTCAGAAACAATTTCATTGTTTCCAGAGAAAACAAAGATTATAAATTTGGTAAACTTAACTTTGGGCAGATGGTTAATTAAATATTCCCTGAAGTGCAAATATACAAAACTTCTTCACATCCTAGCTCCTCCCTCCCAATGTTTGCCAGCTACCTTTAACATCATTACTCTTGTAGCACATCCACATATGCTTAAAAATAAACCTACAATCAGTAGTAGCACATATTTTGAATTTATGAACACATGAATTTATGCGAAGTGTTCTTAGCATTGAGTCAATAATAACCAATTTATAAAAATACAAGGCTAACATTTTTACAAAATTCTGCCTACTCTGAGCTACGTAACATGGAAAGTCTTTTCATAATTTTGAATTTTCTCAGTAATGGCATTAAACTGAAAAACCATCACTGGTAGACAAACACTTACTAAAGGAAATATGTGGATCTTAGTAATATGTACAATTTATTTCAAAGTAGCAGAAATGATAGGTCTCTCTCTTTCTACCCCTCTTTCGTTCTCTCTGTTCAGCTTAAATATTTTGGCAATATTCATTTTTTTATCATTAAAAGTAGGAGGAAAGCAACTGTCTGTATTACTTAGCTGTTAACTGGTTGAGATAGATACAGATAGCTTGCTTTCACTCATTTTAATGAAAAGAAATTATAGGAGGAAGAAGATTAATATAACCTTGAATTTTGTGCTTTTTATATACGAGTTAACATATACAAATATAATACATGCACATATGTATTAGTCAACTGATATGTGAGAAGCATTATTCATATAAAACATTGTAATATGAACAAATAAGTATTGCTTTTGCATGATCATGTAAAACGAAGACTGTACTTATTAATTTGAAGCCATTTCTGGCAGATATGTCATAATGTACATAAGCGGATAGAAGAATGTATAGTCAATATGGGTTAATTTATCTGTGCAAGATGCAAATATAATTTATTATGAAATTTGTACAGTATCATTATTCTTGAATTTGCTTTGTTTCACAGAATTTCTGGGTCGAACAGAAGTACGCATTGCAGACATTCTAAGGGCAACGCAGAACTGTAATGGACCTATAATTAAAAGATTAAAACTTCATCTTGTAAAAACTGGAGAGATAGTTCTGAAACTAGATCTCCGATTATTCAACAAAGATTCTTGATACAGGTAAATAGCATTGTATAACTTTTCTATCAATATCCAAATCGAGTTATTAGATATTCTTTGGCAAGCAAAAGCCAAGTGTTTTGTCTTTCTTTGCATATCACATTTTTGTCCAACATCATGCCGCTCTCAGTTTTCAGTCTCTGGCAAAAGAATTGCACCATATTTTTGTCATATTACATATGTATAGGGTAATGTTATTACTAGATAATTGCTGCATTTTAAAGTCTTGAAAACTAATTTTTTGCCACATCAGATTATAAAAGTAGACACTAAGATACGCTTTTAGGCACCTGAAAATATTTTCCACAAGCTTACCATTTGAGTGACTGTATGAGGTTTAAGGACCTGTTAAGAGCTAGGTCTTTTGGGTCTGTTACCATTGCATTTTGTGTATCTAAAATATCAAGGGACCAATCCGAGTTTGAACCACAAAAGCAGGTGAGAGGAAGCCAGCAAAGTGTGACATAAACAAAAGCATTTTAATATAATTTTGAGTCGAACTAGTACTCAATGCTCCATTTATTGCTAGTATTTACCTAGAACGCATTTCGTTAGGATCTTCCTAACATCATCAGCTGTTGTCAACTAATAGATGTTGGTACAAAAGTGAATCGAGAAGATATTGACACATTGCTTCACTCACACTGTTTATTCACAGGACATGATAGGAGCAAGAGCTCTTGAAACATGTCCTGTGAATAAACAGTGTGAGTGAAGCAATGTGTCAATATCTTCTCGATTCACTTTTGTACTAATTTGTGCTTCACTGTCCCTACGCTTCTTCCAAGTTTATACTTTGGTTAATAGATGTTGGTTTGGTGAACTCCTGAAGATGGGAACACATGTTCCCGAAACATGTCACCAGTGAGTAAAATAAGTGATGTTAATGTTACTAGTGCAAACTAATCTTAAGTAAATTATATTGAAATTTAACTGTATTGGAACACCACAATGAAGCGCAGCAATTATTAAATTATAGATGAGTCGTATTTATTACACATCAGCTTCACTTACATAAGTAAGTAACGCATCACTGTTTCTAGCTTCTTTCATACATAGAAGCATTTTATTTGCTGTAATATTCCTTCAATGCTGCATGGGCCCATGTTTCCAGTCAGTGCTTAGTACAGATTGTGTTAACAATAGAATGTGTATTTGCAAGAGTTCTATGTTATCAGTCATTCATATCAGTCATTGCTTTGCCCAGTTTGAAGTGTTAGAACCCATGTTTTCTTGTGCAGCTTAGCAGTCTCACTCTCTTCCTGGAGATTTTCGTGCCTTTAATTATCCAATTAAGCCCCCTGCTGTTCATGCAGACATTGTCCAGGTAATGAAACCCAATAATGTAAACCTGCTAATGTATGCATACGACATGGCATTGAGCTCAACCTCAGAGGGTGACCTACAAAAAACTTTGTCAGTTAGTGGACTGGGCTAAGGAGAATGAACTAACACTGAATGCAGTGAAAACTGACTCTGACCTTCAGAAGATGGGGGTAAATGCAGCATCTTCATACACGGGGGAAACACCACTAAAATCAGTGACCAACTTCATGTACCAAGGAGTTACTCTCCAGACACAGGGAAACGTATTTACAATATAAATGACAGAGTAAACAGAGTAAACACTGCTATAAGAGCCGTAAGTGACATAAAGTCAATAGGAAAACTCTCCTTGGAAACAGCCTTACAACTCCTTTCTTGGAAGTATTGAAAACAGTGTTGTTATGATAAATTAAATTTAAAGGGAGTCAATTAATGACACTAAACAACACTTACTTTTAAAGTAAGTGTTGCTTAGTGTCATTAATCGACTCCCTTTAAATTTAAGGCTTACAACTGTTTAAACTCAAAATTGATCCCGTTGCAACATATGACTACATCTAAAGAAGAAAAGCCTTGAGAAAATAGAGAAGACACGTAGTTAAAAAGAGTGTTTTGTCTTTCCAAATACATGCCCTCATGACTTGTATATGACCTAGCCAGAGAACCTTTCTACATAGAAGACCTGCGACTGAAGCTCCTACTGCCAACAACTCCAGCCTATCAGGGCTGCTGTGTGAACTACACAAGAAGAAATGCAAAATATGGGACAAATTCTATGCTACTGATGCCATGACAAGCCGTGAATGGACACAGAGAGGATACGAACTATGCCATATAGTGACAAAACATTCTGTGCATGGATACCACCACAAGCTATGCAGCAACCAGAGATTCCATGAACCCGGGCCAGATTGTGTGTGTATAAGATACGATGACCAGTTTGAGAGAATGACCTCACTGTCGACAGGCCCTAAAACACCACGCATGCACTCACTCACTCAGTGTGAGGCTCTTCACCTTGGAGACCTGCTGTGGATATGGGTAGGATCTGGCGCGACACCTCCACGTGACCCTCTCCCAGATTTTCAAGGTCTGAAGGGACAACCCGGACACCGCCGCAACTGCGGTGCTCTTTGCATTCCAAACCCTGTCTCTCTGCTAGAGGATTCCAGGAAACTCGAACGCTTATGCAGAACAGAAAACTGCCCGGGTCTCCCGATGGCGTCTCCGGATCCCTTTGGGTTACCCCGATGGTCACTCAATGTGAGAGTTATCATGTGCTGCATTGAAAGATGAGATCAGAGTCATTAGTGAAATTCTGTAGAGACTTAGAACAATCTTCTTTGCATGTTGTGCATGATTCATAATATTATTTAACTAACTGACCCAGTGAACTACGTACCGCTAATAAAAATTGTCTGAACTTATCTTAAATAAAACAAATTCGGATTATTTAGTTATTTATTCTGCAGTTGGGGATGGAGTTTAAATATGAGGTGCATCCAGAAAGTAAGTCCCAATCACGTCCAGAGATGGCATGACAGTCGGTTAGGAATGCACATGTGCAGGAGAAGAGAGGAAGTATATGGTAACATTGTAGTAAAGTTTCACTTTTGTGACGGCAGTGGTTACTGCTCTGTGCTAGGAGAAAATGGCTGCTCCGATAGTATCTCCTGCCAAATGCAAGGTTAGTGCAGTCATCCGATTTTTGCATGCCCATAAGCAATCTCCAGCAGAGATCCATTGTCAATTGTGTCACATGTATGGACAGGACATTATGTGTGGCAGTATATGTGTGCATGCCACACCAGATACAAAACAACAATCAGTGCATTGGTGGCATAGTGATTCATCTGTGAAGACCAAAATGAAGCAGACAATCTCTGTCAAAAAAAATCATGTGCAGTCTTCTAGGATCGATGTAATGTACTCTTGTGCAAATTTTTACCACAAAGGGAGAGCGTAAATGCTGATCGATATTGCCAGACGTTGCGTAAACTCAGGCAGACAATCCAGAACAAGAGACATGGAATTTTGACAAGAGACATTTATTTAAGTGATGTTTGTGTTTGAATTACCGACTCATTACTTTCAAAAGAGACATTACACTTGTGCATGACAATGTAAGACCCTATACAGCCAATGCCACATGAAATGTGTTGAATAAGTTTGGATGGGAGGTCTTCAAATATCCACCCTATAGCCCCGACCTCATTCCAAGTGTCTTTCATTTCTTCCAGCTCATGAAGCATTTTCTGGCAGGAAAATGTTTTCACAGTGATGCTGTGGTGCAGAATGAAGTGACTTAGTGGCTGCGGACATTGGCAGCAGAATCCTATGACTTGAGCATACAATCAATGGTGCACCATTATTTTAAATGCCTCAACAATGGTGGCGACTATGTTGAAAAGTAGGCAGTGAGTCTATGTACTTTTTTTGTTGTTGTAATTTACGTCCTCCAACGTTAAGTCATATCGGACGATGAATGAAATGAGTGAAATGATGCTCAAATGATTCTGGGGTCCATGGAGCTTAGAGTTACCTGACATTCGTCTATCAGGATAATGGAAAACCCCGGAAAAACCTTATCCAGGTAACTCAGCCTAAGTGAGATTCGAACTCGGGACCTCTTGAACGTGAGGCAGACACGCTACATCTATGCCACCGAGGCAGGCAAATTATTCCAATAAATATTTCTTACTTAGTGATGTTTTCGTTCTCTTTATCGGTCATTGGGACTTACTTTCTGGATACACCTCGTACAACGCAGTTACAGTTAAGTTAATCAATTTAAAGCTTTCTGATAAACAATATATTTTGTCTTTTTTATGGTGCGTAAATATATAATGATGGTTTTCCAACTTGAGAACACACAACGTATAATTGCCCATGAGAAAAATATGGAAAATCCAAGTTGATTCCACAAACTTCCAACGACTGCCCTTGCGATTTATTTATGGTTATTGCAAAGAACAAATGCACGGGAAATTGTAGATGCTTAAAATCAAAAGGTAAATCCGTTGGAATCACTGGAATACGTGGGATCAAGATATCCTCTCCTTTGTACTTTTCTTTGACGATTGTTGCCTCGATGACATTCATTAGCTTTTTCACAGTTAGTTTCATTCATTGCACAGTTTGGTTGGTTAATGTTATGCAGCATGATCACAACTGATCCTACTTTTAATTTTAAGTTGTGAGATGGGAGTTTAGACAATTCTAATGAATTTAAAAACTCTGGGGGATAGTTGACTATATCATCCTGGTTTATAACTGTGTCAACTGATTTGTATGAAAACAACTCCCACGGAAAAAAAATCTGTATGGTGGCAATGAGATCATCGACATCTGTATTTCATTGCTCGTTCACTCAGCCAATTATGGTTAGTGTACTGTTGTGTTATGTCTGGAAAAATGTACCAAATTAGCTGCTCTTTTGAGTCTGTGGAGCGACAGAAATCTGTGGGTAATGCAATTAATCCGGTCAAGGTGTCAAAGGCGACTTTACCATTTCCAATGTCTAACAACTGCTTCGAAAGCACATTTCCTGTTTGATCTTTTTACATATTAGTTGTCCGTTGGAGTGGTTTTACGTGCCACCGCAAATTTGAGAATTTTAGGCATGCGTTCTGGTCTTCTTCCTGGCATAGTAAAAACGTTCCCGCGAACTTCATAAAGTCACAAAGGAATTAAATTAATTTTGTGTCAGTTCAGTTCACATTGACAAATTTACAAACACAAATTATAAAGAAGGTATCAAAGGATTCGCCAATATTTGACAACTATAATTATCTGTGCTCAAATATTTATAGTGTTATAGTACGTTCAGAAATTAATTTTGTGTCTAATGTTCGAAGGGTATATCATCATGCCACATAATAAAATTTCAGTCTTGATAACAAATGATAAACATTATTTATTAAAATATGGTAATTAAAATATCTTTGTACTTTGTAATGTTTTTGTTTGTTGAAAATAAACGGTGTATGTGTTCCGTAAAAGTTTGCATGTGTACTTTTATATTTAGTTAATAACCCGGTCCATTATCACTTGAGGTCTTTTTTCTAATTAGGCAAATCAGTTCAGCCATTCTTGAGTATTTGCAAGACTAACAAATGTCAATTCATTTTTATATATATAGAAGATTATCCATTTGGATGTTTTGCTCTTTCCTTTTACTTTAATTAATTATAATAGTGTTTAAGTACATTTAAGAATTTAGAACTTATTACTTCCACTGTTTCTTCCGTGCATTCAACCTTTCAAGTTTCTTTCTCTAGTAGATATTTGAAGTATTCTAGATTGGTTTGATTCAGCTGGTGTGTGGGTTTTTTTAAGCATTGCAGCCATCAGAATGTCTCCTTACCCCCCAATTAATTGTGATTGTTTGAGTATAATTAACAGATATGCTGATTTAAAAAATATGAATATCATTAGGTATTAGATTGTTGCTTATCGCCATAAGGCAATTGCAAAACTTGAGCTACTACAAGTTACTTTAGCAGATATCTCAGTCATTGCTTTAAAGCTTGTTTTCCGGCTCTACCAAGTTTGAATCAAAATGCTCTTCTGTATTAATTTTTTGAAAAGATGAAATGAGTTTAGTTTGCCATGAATTTTTAACAGGCATAACAGGTCACAGTTAGATAGTTTTAGTTCTTGCAGCTCATGCTCAATTAACCATTGCTCATTTAAGCATAGTACATCTGTGTGCTTTAGTTTATCCTGAGAGTTAACTACTTAGTTGCTTTAGACTGAGTGATAAGTTTCGGGAATGCATTAATGTTTCTAGTATATTATAAATTTACCACTGGGTTTTGATTTATGATGTCAGTTATTAGAGCATTTGCAATAGGAGGCTTTCCATCACTAACTCTGATCAGTTTTTTTGATTTGTTGTGAGCAATCACTCTCCTTAGCAAACATGCAAATTTAGCAACACCTCTTCTATTCAGGTGCAGACCATCTCTTTCCTAGTCCCTAAAATTGGTCCATGCTTTACCATAAATGAAAATACAATCATTATTGTTATATAACCATTCCAGAGAGTCATTGATTGCCTGGATATATTGAAAGTCCTCCTCCCAACGCCATAAATAACTAACCATATTCCTATGATTACGGACTATGATACAATGAAACACAAAATCAATATAATTTTGAGTCAAACTAGTACTCAGTGCTCCGTATATTCCTAATGTTTGCCTAGAGTGGTTTTGTTAGGACCTTCCTAACATTCTCAGCCGCAGCAAACAACAGCTCCCGAAACTCGTCCCTAAAAAAATCAAAATGTAAGTGATGTAGTATGAAAAACTGGCTACAAAAGTTTTATCAACTACATCACCCTTATATTTTTGAGGAAAACATATTTCAGGAGCTATCCCTCCCAACCTCCTTCCTTAGTTGACATTAACTAAGGATATCAGGAAGATCCTAACAAAACACGTTCTAAGTAAACACTAACAATATATGGAACATTTGAGTACTATTTGAGTTTGATTTATGAGTCACTATGTTTACACTCAACCTTCACTTACTTGTTGTTGTATAATTGAAACGTTTTCAAGATCATTCGATCTCATCCTCAGCTGTTTGGTGACTAAATGAACCTTCCTCTTCTTCCACTACTACGGAGCTCCGATCTCTCTGCCATCTGGTGTTAGGGGCACCAAGTTTTAATACTTCATTTAATGCCGGGATTTCAAAATTTATAACTTTATCACTGTTTTTGTTTATGAATATTTTTTCCCAAATATCCAATTCTATGGGTATACTTAAAGATTTTAACAGTTTAATGTTGTGGCCAATGTTGTGGTTTTCTGTCCAAAAATGGTGTGAAACTGCAGATTTTTCTGTTTGTTTCAACTTAATGTTCCTCTGGTGTTCTTTTTCAACCTGCTAAATAAACTACTGAAAAACACAATCCCCAACAATTTTAAATCAGGAATTTATCAGATTAATTGTGAAACCTGTGAAAAAAGCTACATAGGAAAAACTAAGAGAAACTTCGAGATTTAACTGTATTGGAACACCACAGTGAAGCGAAAAATTATTAAATCTTAGATGAGTCGTATTTCTTACACATCTGCTTCACTTTCGTACCTATTTTGAGGACATGTTTCGCAAATCTTCGTTTGCATCTACGGCTCTTGTGCGACTGATGCTAGATCTAGCGAAACATGTCCTCAAAATAGGTACGAAAGTGAAGCAGATGTGTAAGAAATACGACTCATCTAAAATTTAATAAGAGAAACTTGTTAACCAGGCAAAAAGAACACCAGAGGAACATTAATTTGAAACAAACAGAAAAATCTGCAGTTTCACACCATTTTTGGACAGAAAACCACAAAATTGGCCACAACATTAAACTGTTAGTCTTTATGTACACCCATAGAATTGGATATTTGGGAAAAAATATTCATAAACAAAAACCGTGATAAAGTTATAAATTTTGAAATCCCGGCATTAAATGAAGTATTAAAACTTAGTGCCCCTAACACCAGATGGCAGAGTGATCGGAGCTCCGTAGTAGTGGAAGAAGAGGAAGGTTCATTTAGTCACCAAACAGCTGAGGATGAGATCGAATGATCTTGAAAACGTTTCAATTATACAACAACAAGTAAGTGAAGTTTGAGTGTAAACATAGTGACTCATAAATCAAACTCAAATATGAAGAATACTTCACTGTTAATAATGCTTCTGATTTTAATATTTGAGTACTAGTTCGACTCAAAATTATACTAACCATGTTTAATCCTAAATCACTTGTAATACATTTTTATCCTTTTTGTTTATAGCATCCACCACCAGTTTCAAAATGCGCTAAGTGCTCTTCACATAGCATTTTTTGGTGCTTCAATTTATGTTAGCATAATATTGCTACAGTTATTTACTGGACCTCAGAAAAATGCATGTATTGGAATTAATTTTCTCCCTGGCTACATACCTCTTTAAACTTTCAACTTTTAACAGAATGTTAACAATTTTTAACATTGGTTGGTGAAACTGACCCTAAACATGAAATATATAACAAAGGGTGTATAACAGACTTTGATTATGATGAGATATGTTAACATACTGTCAGATCTTGCATAGATAAAACATATAGGGAGGTCCCACAGCAATTGCTGTACAGGCTATTGTGTGTGGAATTAAGCAAAACTAATGGAAATTAACAAACCTCCAGCTGTTAAATACAGACCTGGAATAACTCGACAAAATATTTCTCAAGTAGCTGAGAATTCAATTAACACATGATAATATATCGAGATTTAACTGTATTGGAACACCACAGTGAAGCGAAATAATTATTAATTTATAGATGAGTCATATTTATTACACATCTGCTTCACTTACGTACCTATTTTGAGGACATTTTTCGCAAATCATCGTTTGCATCTTTGGCTCTTATGCGACTAAAGCTTGATCCAGTGGTGTGGGTAATTCTGGAGTTGCTGCTGCCATCTGTTGATTTAGTGATGAATTTAAATGTGGGATTCTCTTCTGGCGGGATTTCAAAGTTCATTAGTTGGTTTTTATGTTTTTCTATGTATATTCTCTCCCATATGACGAGTTCACTATGTTTTTGTATGTATTTTATTAATTCGGTGCTATCTTCAATTTCATGTTTTTCAAACCAGAAATGAGCTGGTATTGCGGACTTATCAATATTTTTGCATCTTAAGTGCCTGAAGTGTTCTTTCTTTCTAGTGCCTATGTTTCTTTTTGTCCTCCCTATGTAAATTTTTTCACAGTCTTTACACTTAATCTTGTAAATGCCTGACTTTTCCTCTGGTTTTATCTTATCAGTATTATTACTGTTAAGTAGGTTTTTAATGTTGTAATTGTTTTTGGTGCCAATGTTATATTGTATTTCTTGACACTTTAGTATCCTTTGATGTCCGCTCCCTCTTCCCTAGCATTCCATTAGACAAACTTTTGATTCAACTGAAGAAATGACTAAATTCTATTAACCTAGATGCCAATGCAATAGAAGAATATTTGGCAATGACTGAAACATGTATACATCAAAATTATTTTGTTTTCGATGGAAAATATTATAAACAAATTTCAGGACTAGCTATGGGAAGCCCGCTGTCACCATTTTTGGCCAATTTATACATGAGCTTTTTCGAAACACATATAAGTAAAGCCTTCCCTCATATTTTTAAAACATGGTACAGATACGTAGATGACATCTTTGCAATAGTGCCCTACAAACAAATAGATGATGCTTTGAAACTACTCAACCTGCAAGAACCCAGCATACAATTCACAGTAGAAACTGAAGAGGACTGTAGTCTACCTTTTTTGGACCTTAAAATCACAAAAAGCAATGAAAAACTAGAATTTGGTATCCATAGAAAAGCAACACACACAGATAAATTACATCAAAGCAAATAGTTTCAACCCAATTCCACACAAACATACCACCATCAACAGTCTCACACACAGATTAGTAAATTTACCCCTCAGCCAGCAAGAATATCAAAAAGAATACCATCAAATCGTAAAAAAAAAAAAAGCAATTAAAAATGGATATGGAAAAAACCTTGTACATAAAAAACTAAAATCATTCAAACTTCAAAAGAAATTAAAACAGATCACAGCTCTCACACCAATAAAACAAGAAACTAGATTTGGTAAATTTACTTACCATCCCTGGGCCACAATAAAGTTCCAAAAAATATTCAAGAAATACAATATTTCATTGGCACCAAAAAACAATTACAACATTAAAAACCTACTTAACAGTAATAATAAAGATAAGATAAAACCAGAGGAAAAGTCAGGCATTTACAAGATTAAGTGTAAAGACTGTGAAAAAATTTACATAGGGTGGACAAAAAGAAACATAGGCACTAGAAAGAAAGAACACTTCGGGCACTTAAGATACAAAAATATTGATAAGTCCGCAATAGCAGCTCATTTCTGGTCTGAAAATCATGAAATTGAAGATAGCACCGAATTACTAAAATATGTACAAAAACATAGTGAACTCGTCATTTGGGAGAGAATATACATAGAAAAACATAAAAACCAACTAATGAACTTTGAAATCTTGCCAGAAGAGAATCCCACATTTAAATTCATCACTAAATCAATAGATGGCAGCAGCAACTCCAGAATTACCCACACCACTGGATCAAACTTTAGTCGCATAAGAGCCAAAGATGCAAACGATGATTTGCGAAACATGCCCTCAAAATAGGTACGTAAGTGAAGCAGATGTGTAATAAATACGACTCATCTATAAATTAATACATGATAATATATTTTCTTATGAGCTTCATGTTAAATGAAACTTGACAACTTGAAAATATATGTATATGAATTAATTTATGAACTGAATTTTATAGCAGTACATCACTTATGCATGTTTGGAGAAATTTAGTAACAGTGACATCCAAATTGATTGATAAAACTATTTGTTGTTGAGTTTTCACACTACGTCACTTACATTTTAATTTTTGTTTAAAGGTGTGATAAACCTTAACAAACTGACAACATGAGAGAACATCTTAACATGAAAATATAAAAACTAAGTAATAAATTTAATTTATAATAACAGCACTGTTTTCAACATTTCCAAGAAAGGAACTGAGTAATAAACTTAAAAATCCCACCAGTCAATAATTTGATAAAGAAGTTCATAGTTCCAATGCCAGAGAGAAGACCGCAGGCAACAGCTGATGACAGTCAGACCTTCAAGATTGAAAATGGAAATAACAGCTCCCGAAACTAGTCCCTCAAAAATCAAAATGTAAGTGATGCAGTATTAAAAACTGACTACAAATAGTTTTAAAAACTACAACACTTGTTTATTCTTGAGGGAAACATGTTTCAGGAGCTATCACTCCCAGCCTCGTTCCTGTTCGACTGCTTGCATGACACCACATGATGGGTGGACTTGTCTGTCGTGGTAGTTGAATGCAAAAGTAGGTCACTTGGCAGAATTTTCAAATTAAAAACATGTTTTCTGTTTTTCCATGTGTAGATGTTTTCCCAAACTGTAAGTTCTCTTTTCTGAAATACTTGTTAGTATTCTGTTGTTTAAGGACTATGATACAATGAAGCACAAAATTAATACAATTTTGAGTCAAACTAATACTCAATGCTCCATTTATTGCTAGTATTTACCTAGAACGCGTTTTGTTAAGGTCTTCCTAACGAAACGCGTTCTAGGTAAATACTAGCAATAAATGGAGCATTGAGTATTAGTTCGACTCAAAATTGTATTAATACTTGTTAGTATTCTCAAATTTCTGGATAAGTTGTGTTGGTCTCTCAAAAATTCCGGACTACTGCTGATTTGTTTCCTGTTTCTCCTGAAACATGTTATCCTTAGAATAAACAAGTAAGTGATGTGTTAAAAAATTTGGCTCAGTAATAAAATCAAATTTAGTGCACATCACTGTCAAAAAGTCCAGCAAATCTAAGTAAATTATAATAACTATTTTTCTTTTCCAGGGACATAAATAAGAGCTCACTTCCTTTAAATTAACAGGAAATCAAAAATGTGAAACGATCTGTAAAACTGCGTTCAGATACTAACCATTGCTTAAGAAAGTTTTCCCTTCTTTTGCAGCTATATCCATCCCAGCTATTCACAAATGAAGGACCTGAAACACAGCTGTGCACGACAGTAATAATCTGGAACACATCACAAATTCGTACAGGTGCTACATAGGATCAGTAATTTAAATTGGTTTTTAAAGGCTTCTGCTAATTAATTGGCCTTGATAGGGTACTGACATATTTTAATTGTTACAATTACATTGTACAAAGCAGAAATCTTTCAGAAGCTTTACTGTATATGAATCACTATTTTCATAATTGTTATTTTTATCTGTAAAATTTGGAGGAATCCAAAGATTTTTTTTTCCAAGGTACAAATTTGCATTTAACATAAAGGCTTTGAGCAACAGCCTAAGCCTTTTAGATACTGTGATTAGTTACTTGGAATTAAATTAGCATTATTTTAATTTTTTATATTTTGTATTTAATCAAGGTTAGGAGCAAGTCAATCTGGTGTTATAACTTAATACCTTTTTAATGTTTTAAATTTTATTCATGTTAACTTTAGATGATTTAAAGTCTCTATGTATCTTTTTAACAAGAATTGCAGTATTTCTCACAATTTGTCTTCCTACCAACATTTTGTAGGTATAAAATGATGTATGTTGTACATGTAGTGTACATAGACATTTCTTCCAGTAATGTTTTCTAGAGGTGTTACAAATCTGGGTCAAATTAACTTGTTTTTAGAATGTTTTTATGTGCTGTATTTACTCAAACCTAAAGTGCATCAAACCTAGTGTGTACTTGCATTAAGTACATTTGTTTAAAGGAATATATTAAGTGTATAATTTCAATAAAGTTGAATCAAAATACAGAATGATACAAGTTTTTAGTGCAAATATTATAAATAGTATGCAGATTTTGGATTAAACTTTAAACTTTCCAAAGGTCTGCTAGTGTTTCTATCCCTTATGCTAAGTTTTATAATTACAAATTATAATAGCAGAAACTCTTATCTGTTAATGGAAACTCTGTTCTTGCATTTAGTGATATCATATCATAATATGTGGTATTTTGGTGCCTCTTTTAAAATTGTAATTTTTACAACAATTTACACCTTTAATAAATACAATAATTACATACTAAAATCAAATCAAAGACTTGTACTTCAGAAGAACAAAGAAAGTATGAACATATAGGTTATAAACAAACTGAATTTGTATCTCTTAAAATTATCATACTGCATTATTTTCAAGATAGAAGCTGCTCACACAGAGTCGACCACAGGGCGAAATAATGGCGCAGGTTGCTCATCAGGAAACATTTTAGAGAAAAATTCCAAATTTGGGGGAGTACAAAAATCTTGAGATAAATTAACTTAATTAATAAGTAATTTGAAGTAGGATTTTAGTTAATTGTTGAAATTAATCATTTCTTCATACTAGCCATATATAGGCTAAGGTTTTTGATAGATAGAGTCAACATGAAAAATTCAATGCCATGGCTGGGATTTGAACCACGGATCACCTGGTTTCCGTCCAGTCGCTCAAACCCCTTGAGCTACCATGGCCAACGTGCCGTCCTGACATTAAATTCTCCATTTGACTCATATATTTCCCCAGTGGACCACTAGGTGCTCTCACATCCGAGATACACCGTTCATGGTGACATACTATCGTAAGTACTTGAGTCCCAGGCTTTATCATTTAACTCTTATTATTTTAATTACTTGATGGAAATTAATATTTCTTCATACTAGCCGTATATAGGCTAAGGTTTTTTATATATAGAGTTAACATGAAAAATTCAATGCCATGAGTAAAATTATAAGAGTTAAGTGATGAAGCCTGGGACTTAAGTACTTACGATAGTAAGTCACCACTAACGGTGTATCTCGGATGTGAGAGCCCCTAGTGGTCTACCGGAGAAATATGTGAGTCAAATGGAGAATTTAATGTCAGGACGGCACGTTGGCCATGGTAGCTCAAGGGGTTAGAGCAACTGGACGGAAGCCTGGAGATCCTGGCCATGGCATTGAATTTTTCATGTTGACTCTGTCTATCAAATACCTTAGCCTATATACGGCTAGTATGAAGAAATGATTAACTTCCATCAATTAACTAAAATAATAAGAGTTAAATGATGAAGCCTGGGACTCAAGTACTTACAATAGTAAGTCACCACAAATGGTGTATCTCGGATGTGAGAGTCCCTAGTGGTCTACCGGTGAAATATATGAGTCAAATGGAGAATTTAATGTCAGGACGGCACGTTGGCCATGGTAGCTCAAGGGGTTAGAGCGACTGGATGGAAACCAGGAGATCTGTGGTTCAAATCCCAGCCATGGCGTTGAATTTTTCATGTTGACTCTAAGTATTGAAGTAGGATTCTTATATTGTATAATGTAGCATATCAGATGATATCTTCTGGAAATGCATAAAAGGAACCATTAGCATAATATGTTCAGAGATATCACAAAAACTGCTATAATGCACATAAGAACACCCCTTTGTAGACTTTCTAGAGGCATAAAAACAGGAACAAAATAGTTCAAAAATTCTCAGAAAAATTGCAGGAGAAGATAAATGTCTGGGTAGAAGACTTTGGGGGGGGGGATGGGCACCCCTGTACTCATATAATTTGAAATGTTCATATTTTAGGAAGTGAAAGAGTAGGAGAATTTTTTGTGGCATTTTCAAATTTCAACACTTTATCTCTCATGTAGCATTTATAAAGCATCTAAAGGAATTATTTTTCTTCTACATGGGTTCATTATAAGTGACTCACAAAAAGTGAGCAATTGAGTTCTGTTTTGCATGTGGTACATGCACGGAGTTCACATTGCTTAATTTGAAGTTATTTCTTGTCAAAAATGTATCTTTAGTTACATGGCATTAGAGGACTCAAATTTTATATGTATAGTACACTTTACAGACATTATATGAGCTTGCAAACATTAAAGAAAGTTGTATAACACATCAGATTTGTTGACGTGTTACTGCTATAAACTTTTTAAAATATTTTATGTAGTTTGGCATTTATATGTTTAACTATTATGGGACATAACAAAACTTAAAATTATTAACAGTATCTTTCATCACCTTTTTCTAGAGCAGGGGCAATAAGGAAGCCCCTGTAAGTGTGAATTTACCATTCCTCTCGTCGCCACCACCTTCTAGACCCAGGTAAACAGAACCAACTAAACTGGTTATACTTCCGTGCCATTGTGTTATTTCAGTGGTGGATTCCTGTGCAACATGAGTGCACAACGAATGTTTAATCGGTACCAGGAGAACAAGTACATTTTTATATCGAGATTTAACTGTATTGGAACACCACAATGAAGCAAAATAATTATTAATTTATAGATGAGTCGTATTTATTACACATCTGCTTCACTTACGTACCTATTTTGAGGACATATTTCACAAATCATCGTTTGCATCTTCGGCTCTTATGCGACTAAAGCTTGATCCAGTGGTGTGGGTAATTCTGGAGTTGCTGCTGCCATCTGTTGATTTAAGTTCATCACTAAATCAACAGATGGCAGCAGCAGCAACTCCAGAATTACCCACACCACTGGATCAAGCTTTAGTCGCATAAGAGCCGAAGATGCAAACGATGATTTGTGAAATATGTCCTCAAAATAGGTACGTAAGTGAAGCAGATGTGTAATAAATACGACTCATCTATAAATTAATAAGTACTTTTTTGTTCTTCACAAAGGTAAAGCACAGTCATATGTCCTAGTGATATAGGCTACATTAGGAGCTTCATCCTAAGAAGGCATTTCAATGTGGATCATGCTGGTGCTATAGCGAAGACAAATTATCAGGTGAGGCACATGAGAAAGTTTTAGAAGAGTTAAAAGAAAAACATGCTGGTAAGAGTAGCTCAGCTTTACCTCAGACACAGTGCAATAAATGCTCTGTGTTCCAGCTACAGACCCACACATTATATTGCTAAAACATCGTAATCATTTTCTGATGGAGAGCATATTAAAACAGAATAAATATAAAACATGTTTGCATATCACAGTACAAGAGCTTTGTCCAACATCAATAGAAGCTTTTAAAACTGTCAGTTTGTCTCAATGTACTATTACTAAGAGAATTGTTGACCTAGGAAAAAACTTGCAGTAACAGTTAATAGATAATTTAAAGAAACTTGTTCATTTTTCCATTGTCATAGGTGAAACCACTTATATTAAGGATATGGCACAAATTGCTGTGCTTGTTAGGGGTGTAGTTACAGAATTATCTGTCATTGAGGAGTTATTGGACATTGATCCAATGAAAGATCATATGTGCGGTCAAGATATTTTTGAAGCAGTGATGAAGATAGCAACAAAATTTGGTCTTTGGTGGGAGAAGTTGATCTGCATAGCTACAGATGGGGCTCCAGCAGTGGTGGGAACTCAAATAGGTCTAATAAGAATACTCCGAAAATTTATTTCTCAAAATGGATTTTCCTCTCATAACTTTGTAGTCATTCATTGCATTATTCACCAAAAAGCACTCTGTGCAGAGTCAGTTACTTTGAATAAAGTAATGTGTTTCTGTATTAAAACTGTGACTCTAATCAGAGCTCATACACTGTGACACAGTTTCAAAAATTTTTGACAATCTCAGGCTCCAAATATTTGGATTTGCCGTACTACTGCCAAATACAATAGCTAAGTAGAGGCAAAATATTGCAAAGAATGTTGGACCTGTGGAAAGAAATTCACATTTTCTAAACAACTAAAGGGATTGCAGTTCCGGAACTTAAAGATGATATTTTTATTTGTAATTTGGCTTTTCTAAGTATTTTAACTCCACCTCAATGAACTTAATCTTAGTTTACAAGGTAAACACAACACTTTTGTACAGTTAACATATTGCATAAAGGCATTCATGAAGATATTAAAAATGTGGCAAAGGCAAATAGGACAGAACAGTTATACCAATTTCCATCTTTAAAATCGGTTATGAAGAATGTACTGCATAATACAAAACAAAAATATGTTACTGTATTAGAGAATTTACTAGAAGTGTTCTCAGAAAAATTTGTAGATGTGCAAGCTTTACGACTGTAAGCTTTTCAAAAATCCATTTACATATGATCCTTTGGAGGCACCAGATTAACTGCAATTGGAACTAATTAACCTTCAAAGCAACACATCATTGCGCAGTTCAGGAAACAATGGTTTGGGTTTGTACATCACTACCAAAAACATTTTCCAAGCTGCATCTTTTTGCGAGAAAATTACTTGGCCTTGTTTGGTACCACTTATCAATGTGAACTGCTGTTTTGCATACTAACATTGAACAAGAGCTTGCTATGCAGTACCATTTCAGATGAATATCTTCAATGTGTCCTACGTTTAAGGTCATCTAATTTGCAACTGGACATTGAAACATTAATATTGAAAAACAAACCAGCAAGGATACCTGACATGTAATTTAAGGGAGTAGCATCAAGACTATGCAACTGTCTAACAATGCGCATTGTAAAAAATTTCAATGTACTTTTAGGTAAATTATGATGTTAGGAACTATTTAAATGCCTTTAGCGGCATAAGGGAAATATTTATCACTGCATAACAACTATTGTATAATAAAACAGAACAACGGTAACAAATATGTTAATAAGGAAAATAATTAGCTCTACATAACAACTATTGTATAGCAAAACAAAACAGCAGTAATAAATATGCTACTTCTATACAACTGCTTTTGTCAGCTTAAGGTTTGGCTAGAGTCAGTAATGTGATGAGGGAGTGGTTTCTCACACATTGCCAATATGAGCCATCTAGCAATGTCGCTACGTCCTTCACTCATATTCTCTAATGTCATTAACCCTGTTCGTGTTTACCTAGCCAACTCTTGAGCTCAAAAGTGTAGATTTCATTACGTTGCAAAGACCTTTCACCCAAAATCCAAATAACCGCCACTGTGCCACACATCACCTGTCTGTTTACCTGCCAGGTAGAGGAAAGAGGAAGGGGTGGTTGCAGGGTTAGAGCATTTCACACTTTGGGTGCTCATCTTACCAGCCCTATTCCAGAGGATGCTTTTAAGTGAAGTAGTTAGGTAAATTTTTAATCCCAGCATTTTCAGTTGAATACATACATGTTATTTCTCAATCAGAATTAAGATAATAAAGAAGCATCAACTATGAAGTGTTTGGCACATTTATTTTTGTTTAGAAAAAACATACATCAGAGAGGGATATACAGTTGAACCTGATTTATACGCATATCAAAGGGAAGAGGAAAGATTACTTATAGCTCAGAATTACGTACAAATGACATTTTGATAATGCACGTATAAAATTTTACAAATAATTAAGATGTACATGAAGCAAACATTATTTAGAAATCGGTCCTATTTTAAACTGTTCATTAAATTTACATTTTTTCACTTTTCTTTCATTAAATGCATTCAAATTATTTTGCAAAATGTATTAATGAACTTGGAGTTTTTCACTACAAATATTTGCACTGATGTAATACCTACACAGTCCGCATTCAAGAGGTTTCAAGTTGGATTCTAGGTGGGGGTGAGTTACCTGGATAAGTTTTTTCCATGGTTTCCCGTCACTGATGATTGTATATAGTGTGTATAAGCAATTCCTAAGTCGGAAGCAGATGAAGATTTGGCTTTGTGTCTATTAAATGCCATCTCTCCTATGAATTTTACCTTCTGTTCTAGTGTATAACATTTCCTTTTTCTGTTCTCCATGGCTGATTAAAAGCAACTGAGAACTGAAAGACAAAACTGCTATTCAACAGTAAACATCAGATACCGAAAATTATCTTAAGTTCTCATTCATTGCTACAACACTGTTGCACCAAAAGACATATACGAGCTAACGTCTTTGTCTTTTGTTTTCATGGCTGAAAGCCACCTGCTCAGCTTGCGACTTTGTCAGCAGCAGCGCATGTGGTAAGCTTATTTAATTATGTAAAACTCGATTTGTATTTCACTAAAATTTAATACATATAACTGTAAATTATGTATAAATAAGGTTCTATTAACATGTTTCTAAATTACGTTTTTTCCAAGATCTGCAAATATTTACATATAAATACAAATTATGTATATCTGGGTTACTATGAAGCAGGTCCAACTGTATTACTAACCTTTAGGTTCAGCTTAACATAAAGAACCCAAAATTATGCATAATCTGACAAGTATCTCTTCTGGGTTTGAATATCTATTTATATGTGTGTGTGTGTATGTGTGCACATGTGTATGTGTGTGTGCTTTTTTAATATATGAAATATGCTTTATCTAATTCTTTTGAGTTAGCTAAGTCTCATGGAGATAGCTTTTTGTAGCAAGTGAAACAAGCATTAGCCCGACTGCAATCTGAAACTGAAAATTTTAATAAACTCTCTCTCTTTTTATCATCTCATCATCATCATCATCATCATCATCATCATCATCATCATCATCATTAACTGTTAGTATCATATTTAAATATTTATGTGGCTACCTTAGAAAGCTGATTTAAAACCCTGTACAGCTGCATGATGCATTTTAATGTTTAAAAATTTGCATTCAATCAACCAATGTAATTTTTTTCACAAATGGTTTGTATGTTATGAAAGAATTGAGCTGCCAAATTTCACGGCCTAACACAATTGTTGTGGTAGTTCTCAAAACAGTTCTCCAAATAAAGGACAACACAACACTTTTTGCATTGAAAAGCATTTTTACTTCTGTTTCCCTTAGTATGTCATAAAACATATGGTTTTGTTATATTTTTTCTCACTCTGTGGAGGTCATGTACTTGTTTTAGCTGGAAATCTTAATGGGGTATCTCCACCTGAAGGTCGAACTCTAATGTTTTTTTCTGACAGTGTCTCACTTTGAAATAGCTGATAATTGACATTGGTTTTAAAGTTTGTGTAGTTGACCTTCTACTTACAATTTAAACATATTGAAACAATTGAATATGCACATCTCTAGTTATTATAGGTAAAAAATATTCCATTGTGTTCTGGAACTCAGTGTCACATTTAGGTTTCTTTACCTCCCCTGAGTATCTGACCTTTTCTTGCTTC
The DNA here is from genome assembly GCA_030765055.1 of Mantis religiosa. Taxonomy (NCBI): domain Eukaryota; kingdom Metazoa; phylum Arthropoda; class Insecta; order Mantodea; family Mantidae; genus Mantis; species Mantis religiosa. The sequence goes on from CM060948.1 coordinate 243,971,954, forward strand.
TCAGGTTGCTCCTGCTGTAATGTCAGCATCCTCATGTTCCTTAAAATAAACATTGTTATGCTTTCACTTTATGCACATCACATTCTTTGCAGATCATGTTTCATATTTTCCATATGTGTATGAACTGTACAGGATTCATTACCTTTGCAAACTTATAAGAAGTCTCATACACAGAATCCATATTACGAGGGCTGTTCAATAAAGAATGAATTTATTTTTTGACAACATATCTTTACTCATTCTCATAGTTTTGAAGTCCTTCTCCTTGGTCATTGTCAAAATAGTCTCCCTTGGATGCTATGCACTTGTTCCAACATTTCTGCCAGTCTGTAAAGAACCATTTTTTGAGAGGTCCTTCAAAATTGCCTCTGCAGCCTTCAGTGCTGCTTCTGAAGATGGATGATGTCTTCTGCGAAGGTTTCTTCACATCATGGAATAGGAAAAAGTCATATTAAGCTAAATCCGGACTATAAGGAGGGTGAGGGACACACTTCATGTAAGATATTCAGCTAAAACATTGGCAATATGTGGCCGCTCATTATAGTAGTGCAGCATCCAGCCTGTTTAACGAAAATGTGGTTTTTTGCAGCTGATATTGTCTTGCAGTATTTGAGAAAGTGTTCATGAGGTCATTCACCAATCTTCTCTCATAATGACAGCACCAGTGTTGATGTTTCCTTCCATAAGAGCAGTAACTGGAGCACTTGGTCCCCTTCCTTTGAAATTGATTGTCTCCCCTCTTTAAACAACATAAACCACCTTCGAGCTGTGCTATAGTGAGTAACACGCTCTCCATAGGTCTCTTGTAACATTGTATAGGTCTCAGCTGAAGATTTGAGATAAAAACAGTATTTCAGAGCCACATATTGTTCCTTGCGTGTCACCTCTATTATTTCAGTAGGCAATAATAAACATCTCTGTTTGCCCACATCTCACAGATGGGAACGAGGAGTACCAACAATGAAACTATTATAGCATGGTTGTTACACATTAACAAAATATCATAAGATGAAACTCTAGCACAAGAAATTATGAGCATAAAAAAATTATGATCATTCTTTATTGAACAGCCCTTGTATAATTATCAATATCTCTCCAGAAACACTGCAGTCTCAGAGCAGTTTATCAGTTCAAACAATGTCTCTGATCTTAGAAAGAGGCATCATATAATACAAATGCAGTGATTTGCAAATAGAGAACTTTCTTCCATAAAGCATGCTTTCATACCATGTTAATGGCTATCAATTACTTATGTCCATGTTTTTGGAAACAGACATAGTGCTTGTGTCTGACCTAGTAAATAAAGATGGCTCTGGCTGCATTGACTTCCAGCTAGAAGTACATGCCATAGAATGCTTAAAACACATTTTTTATGCAAATTATTCATGTGCAACTACATTTTCATGCAACTTATTAAAAAATGGATATCAGTTACAACTCATTTCTTTATTATATCTAAAGATTTCAGCAAATATATGACACCAACAATTAAAGAGTACAGTTTTCATCTGTTTGGGCCATCTGGTTATAAATTCTTGAATTTGAACGGATATAATGTATAATGATTCATTTTTCCTTTGATAATCTGAGCTAAAAGTGAAACAACTGTATTTTAATTTTTGTAAGATTAAATTTAAACTGTAGGAAGCAGCTCATTTTTGTTGTGGCTCTTGTGCTGAGGGTCTATGGTTCAATTTTATGCTCTGGGATGGTAATTTTAAGTAAGACCTATCTAAGCCTTCACCTCTGACTACCTCATGTGAAGTATCCCTAAATGCAATGTGGTTCAGAGTTTATGGTAAAAGCTATAAATCCTCTCATTCCACTGCCATACACCACTATTAATCCTCATGAGAGGTAACAGACTCTGCCTTCTGGGTGCCTCAGTTAATAAATGGGGTCTGTGAGGTGGAATGAGTTTTCCCCAGTGATCTTCGATCTTATGGGGAGTATTGAAAACCATCCAACCAACCCAATTTAAATTGTATTATGTACAAAAATGTTATGATATATAAGTAAGTTACTTTTTCTGCAGTAAATATTTCTCTGTTAAGCCAAGCTTACCAGTATTGCCAGTTTAATATACATAGTATTACTTAAAAATGTATAAGTGAAGTACGGAGAATAATAATGGCAGATCACTAATATGACTAGAGTTGAGAAAAGTGATTATTTTTTAGTAACAGTTTAGAGAATTATAGTTCCAAAAATGTAACAGATTCCAAATGACTGTCACAAAGTAACAGTTAAGTACGTCCAGGAGTATTTACTTGTCTCCAGCAAGATACTCTTGATCCATGGCTTTTGCCTGACTTGGGTTCTTTCACATCAAGTTGTGATCACAAGAACTGGAAGATGGTGCTCCCCTCCTTTCCTCTAACCTATCTTACATTCTCACTGCCTGCCTTGGTAGCATAGGTGGTAGCGTGTCTGCCTCACTTTCAAGAGGTCCCAAGTTCGAATCTCAGTCAAGGTGAGTTACCTGGATAAGTTTTTTTCCAGGGTTTTCCCTTATCCTTAAAAGACGAATGTCTGGTAACTCTAAGCCTTATGGACCCTGGGCTCATTTGAGCTTCATTTCACCCTTTTCATTCATCGTCCAATATGATTTGACATTGGAGGACGTAAATTACATTCTCACTCACTCACAAATTCTTAATGTACTGGATAGGTAGAGACAGACTGAAAAACTATGGCAGTGAACTTTTCAGTCTGACTCTACCTATCCAAAACCTTAGCCTATACATGGCTGGTGAGCAAGAACGATTAATTTCCATCAATTAACTTAATGTACTGTTAATAGCTGTACATATTCTGTGTCATATATAAATTACTTATTCTAATTGCCAAGGTTAAACGGGTTAAGTGCATCTGTGCTATAGCAAATTGTCTTTCAGCCTATGTGTCTCCATATTCCTAATGTTTTCTTCCTTCATATCACTTTGTTCTTTGTTTTTCCATCCAGTGATCAATTCAGTGACATAGAAGTACAAGACTAAGAAACTTAAATCTAAAAGCTTTAAATGACTTGAAGCAAAGCTTTGTTCATTTAGATTAGATGCAGCACTAAGAAATGAAATGGATATTTTCTTATTGGCACATGAACCTAATGTCTCATAAATTCTTTGTGCACTTAATGTAGAGACAAAAGCTGATTAAGAAAATGTGCATTGCATTACAAAACACATACATAATTTAAACTATTGTACAGGTGCATGTGTGTTTTTTTATTATTTTTAACCGCCGTTGACAGCTACATCATTTGGGCCTATATATAGGGGATATAATTGAAATAAAGTTCATCTTTTCCTCTTTTAAACTGATGAAACTAGATACCATTTGTTAATGTTTAAATGATCAAGCAAATATTTGGCTCGGTAGTATAATAGTTCATAAAATGACTTTGCCATTTTCACCTCAAAGGGTGGTGAAGTCATTCTCATTTTGATGTTTGATGATTACAAGGAAGCTGGAATGGATTGTTTGAATTTGCTTATAGTATGAAGAGGTGTTATTATTCTTTAAAAAAAAAAGGAAAAACATCAATTATTATAACATTTCAAAATCCATTTTGAAATCATAAAATTTATAGAAATGCTGTGATTTCAAGATACTACATCACCTAATGTTACAGCCTCATCTCAGCTTGAATTAAGCTGTCCTCTTAGTAAGCATGTTACAATCACAAAACTTCAACATTTTGCAGAGATTATGTAGTTACATTGTTTTTAAAGCTTTTTGATATTTATGACTTTTAACACTAGAATCCCGGTAGCAGTCATTTTGACCATTCTTGATATTTGGATAAGTTAATCTCCACCGGTTTTTTAAAATGAAGCTTGGTCTTTCATGACTTTTCCTGATATAACCTCTAATTTTATATAGCATAATAATTTTCGGCATGTCATCATTTACATAGATGTTTTTCCATGATTGACTATGTACCCCAGAGACGGTCATTTTTTACCGTTACCATTTTGTTAGGGTTTTGATTGCCTTGTCGTTTGATTTATCATTTTCACTAATATTCTTTTCAACCATTATCTGTCTTCATGCCAGCTATTCATTATCGTGGTGCACGTTAGGCTTTCACTCGCATTGTCCTATGATTTCTCATAGTGGTGTATGTTGTGAATCAATGCCTGGAAGATATCTCGTGGCTTGAAAGCAGATGCAATCTTAGCTATATTTCATGATATACCAGATGATGTATCAGAAGATGATCTTTTTGAACAATGTGATAGTGGTGAAGATGATTATCAACCTCCAGCTGATTCAGAACAATTGGAAAATGAGTAAATGTAAGGGACAGCAGCCATGCATCTGCTTGGAAGTTGTTCATTGATGAGTCCATTCTTCGACATACCAAAAAATGTACAGAGATTGAAGCAAGAGAGAAGAAGAATGATGAGACATTGACTGTTTCCTTGGATGAGCTGGATGCTTTCATCAGCTAATTTACTTATGGGGTGCACTTGGATACAGAAGCCTTAATTAGTGAACTCGGGTCCAAAAATGGAGGCCACCTATATTTTCTGATACCATGGCAAGGGACAGATCTGTGTTACTGATGAGATTTTTATGATTTGATGTCAGGTCATTCCATTCTGAAAGGCTAAAGACGGATATTTTTGCACTCGTTTCAACTATTTGAAACAAATTTATTGAAAACTGTAAGGCTTGCTACATACCAGGTGCATTCCTTACAGTAGATGAACAACTTTGTCTTACAAAATGTTGCTGTTCATTCAATACATGGCCAATAAGCCTGATAAATTTGGTATGAAATACTGGATGCCTGAAGATGTGAACTCAAAGTATCTCTGTAACGCTATCCCATATCTGGGGAAGGATAATCAGCAGCCTCGGAACGAATCTGTTCCAGAACATGTGATGTCTCTTCCAAATGCTTTTCTAAAACAGGGACGAAACGTCACCATGGACAACTACTTCACTATCACTAGCTAATAGACTAAATAAGTTGGGCACTAGTATAGTAGGTACTAGATGGAGGCGAGAAGTTCCTGATCACCTAAGAAATTCCAGAGCTCTACTTTATGACAACATTCTCATGAAAATAAACTATAATATTTTGCTAACCAGCTGCCAAGGAAAGCCACAGAAGAATGTAATTATAATGTGCAATTGCATAATATAATGTGCAATTGTGAAAAATTAATAAGTTTAAGTTTTATTCTTGCTTGAACTGTTTATTTTAACATTAATCTATATGTAAATTTTTGTGGATAGCACAATCAATTTTTATTAATAAAGGGGTTATAATTAAATTGTTTCAAGTTCTTGTGCAATATCTGCAGCCTCTATGAAACGTCCTGAAAAATTTGAGTTTTACAAGACTAAATATGGAGTGGATGTGATTGATCAGATGGCATGATTGTATTCCGTTCATGCTAGTACCTACAGATGGCCGGTTCCTGTTTTTTCAACATATTGGACCTAATTAACAAATCCTTTCATGGAAGTGTTGAGAACAGTGTTGTTGTATAAATTAAGTTAATTGGGAGTCGATTAATAACACAAAACAACACTCACTTTTAAATTTTCCCGGAACCGGTTTCTGAGGCCTTCCCTCTATCTTGAGTCGATGTCCGGCTGAAGATAGAGGGAAGGCCTCAGAAACCGGTTCCGGGAAAATTTAAAAGTGAGTGTTGTTTTGTGTTATTAATCGACTCCCAATTAACTTAAAATATTGGACCTAGCTGCCATCATTGCTTGGATAGTATTTCGAGAAATAACTGGCAAAAAACTTAGCACAAGTAGGCTAAGAGAAGCCTACTTGGGAACTAGACAACTTTTTATACAGACTACTCCAACCGAAGAACATCCAACCCCTAATCGCCGATGAGAGTGTCAAATAGAACATAACTGCAGACAGAACAAAGCAAGCAATTCCTGTCATACGTGCAAGAAAAGAGTATGTGGAAAATGCACAGCAGAAGTTAGAAAAGCTCTTACGCGTGTAAAATGCAAAGTATGATGAATATTCAAAACAATGAAAGGAACGTTCTCTGTAAGTATTAACAGTGTTGTCATAATGTAATAGGTTTAATAATATAAAGAAGTGTATTTGATTATTACTTGTTCTATTATTCATAAAGTTGAGTTCTCACATTCATAATCCCAAATATGTTTAGTTGTACTATTACACTATATTCCGCCTTTCTGAGAATTTCAACTAATTTTTTTATTTGAATAAACATATCGTTGAAAAATACAGAGAAATAAAGAGTACATGTTCATTGTACGCGCTTTTTTATATACTGCTAACTTAAATATTTTTTTTATCCTAACTCTATTTCCACAAGATTGTTAGACAAATTTAGCATAGAAAATTCAAATGTGTACCCTAGAAAAGCAATTTTCCATTAATGTATACACACACAGTGATAATATATTATGCCTAGTTACCTAATAATAATAATAATATAAAACTGGTAAGAAATAAGCTGTAAAATGTACTCAGAAAAGGCACAAAGGCAAATAAAAAGTGAATGGTCAAAAATGACTACTACTGTAGTTAACAGTAGCTAGTGAGCGCCAGAGTTCTAGTGTTAACTCTTGTCTGAAAATGGTACATATTATGGAAGAGAGAGAAGGAAATTGTGCTATTTAATGAGATAACCCTTAAATCAGATAACCCTTTTTCAGCTGTTTCTCCTCTTTTAACAGTTACCATGCCCCCCCCCCTCCCCAAATTCTTACATAAATCAGAGAGTGTCATAATTCACAATAGTCCAAAAATTTTAGGAAAGTACTGGAGGATGTGAGACTGAAACAAATAGGTAAGTAAAAACATTTCAAAATAATTTTCCATTGACAAATGGTCAATATCAAGCTCTTTCTTCAAAACCTAGATAGTAGCCTAAACATACAGTTTATGCAAATATATTAACAAACTAATAATTTCCATTCACATTAATATTTATGACATTTGAAAAGCAATTTTAATTCAAATGCACAAAAATGAACCTCATCAAAAACTCATTTTTCATCGTAATGTCTTATGCAAAGACAGTTAAGCAGCATTACCTCTTATTGGAGCATATCAGGTAAATAAATGTACTAATTACTTGTGCAATATGTTTAATGGGCAAAAGGATGCAGAGGAAAGGGAAGAACAGACTTTCTTACAACCACATATGTGCAAAGTGCACTACTTCCCCACTCTGTACTATTCCTCTGCTAACAGTAGCTTTGTCATTTCTCTGGTCTCATTTGCTCAAAACTTCTCACAAAGTTTCTAACTGAGAGCTGTAAGCAAGAATAGTCTTATGTGTGATTGGAGGAATTTAGTAACAGTGACGTCAAAATTAATTGGAAAAAGTATTTGTAGTCGGTTTCTTGACACTTACACTATCACTTACACTATCATCAACTTTTATGTCACAGAACATGTTTCCTTTTTATTCTAAGTTAGGTATTGTGCCCAGTTTGGGAACAACTGCCTTAAACAAAATATCTGCATACTGTTTAATAGAATTGATCACTTTTGCCAACCTGTAAATAATTTGTACATTGTATTTGAGTTACCTGCACATGAGCGGTAACTTGCAACTGATTTCTAATACTATTTTTGATACTATTTATACCTTCAGTCTAGTGAAACATAATGGATACTGAATTTCAGATTTTCATTGGATGGTGAAAGCAAAATTCAGTTACGTTAATTTGATCCATGATTTTGCTTAGGCAGAATCAGGCTGAAAAATTAAAAGACATAACCAGATTCTGAACTACAGATCATCAGCTCACCATGTCACTGTTTCAGTCATTTGAGCTATCAGAGTAACACGCCAACATGATGTTAAAATCCCCAATGATACCCATTTTTGCAATACAGCACAAGGCATTTCATTGACACACTGGTTAGTTAACAAAATCATAAGTCATCATTAGAGTATGTCATCTCAAAATTGATTTGAAATGCCTGGAGTTTATTGGAAAATGTGAGTCAATTACAGAACATAATGGTGCCATGATAGCTCAGTTAGAGCAGTAACAAGAGTAAGCCAAAGATTCGTGGTTCAGATCCTGGTTTGCATAGAATTTCTCAATCTTATTCTACCCATAAAACTTAAGCCTAAACATGGTGCATGTAAAAGAACAATTATCAATGATTTTGAAGTTCAAAATAAGTTAATAAAGCATCAGTCCTTTATCAGGGTGTAAAAATATTTTTGCATTTTGTCGTTTTATCTGAATTCAGGTTTTTAAATTATGTATAGTTATTTGTTTTTTAATGAGTAAATTAAATGTTGCCTGTGTCTTTAGATTTTTAAATGTCTTCTTAAAACGATACATAATTATGGTTTTGTGTTTGTAGTTATCTGTGGATACTCAAGATATTTCCTTGCTGTATGCTTGATTAAGTTCACAAATATTAAGGTTTGATCATAGTGTGATCAGTCATCCTGGGTTGTCAGTACCCCTTGACTATTTTTGATTATCATCAACAAATATCACTTGCTTTGCATTTACCTCTTCCTGACCTAATGGAAACCTTTTATCACACCACAGGCCTCCGTTACTATAAGTAGTTACAGCTGACTAATGTAATGATGCAGACCACTCCAAACAGTAAACAAATGTGCATTATTCATATTCTACAAAACCAAAGAAACTAGAAAATAAACTGTGAGGACAATTAAAATCAGGATTATTTCTTCTGTTGCTAGTGAAACCTCATATTGTGTATGAAATACACTAAAATGTTATTTTGCTATAAACTAGAATATATATTTTGTAAATTATTTGTGTTCTTAAATTAATCGTATATGTTACAACTATTTTAAACAAAAGTATATTTTTCTAATTGTGTACTAAATGGTTTAAACAAATTAATGCATAAATAACTAAAGCAATTTGTTTTCTTAAGTATAGATTAGTTTTAAAATCTGTATTCTTATGAGTAAGGACTATGATACAATGAAGCACAAAATTAATATAATTTTGAGTCCAACTAGTACTCGATGCTTCATATATTGTTCAGCTTAAGTTGACTCAGCTGAGGATGTTAGGAAGGTCCTAATAAAATGTGTTCTAGGTAAACTCTAGCAATATATGGAGCATCGATTACTAGTTTGACAAAAAATTATATTTAAAATCTGTGTTTGGCTTTTACACAAAAGAAAAAAGAGTTAGGGTAGTTAGCTATATATTCCAATTGTCTGTATTCTTTTTAAAAGTGTGTATGTAAGATAACTCTGTTGCATAAAAGGTTGAATGAATTTGAATAAATATAACATTGTAATAGAAAAACCTTCTTTGCAGAACTCTATATATTGTGTGTTCTGAAACTCTGCAGCTTGAGCTGATGCAGATGTATGTATGCATGTATGCATTTACTTTTTTTTTGTCCTAATGTTGATTATAACTTGTCTTAATTAACAGCTTTTATCTTTATATGGACATATTTAATTTTGAGATATAGATTGAACCTGAGAAAGAAGTTTTTACAATTTGATTCAAACAAAATGAATAAATACATGATTTATTTGTTGACTGCTACAAAATATGCATCACATGTCTACTGTCTTTAACACTTAATTAATAGGAGTAGTAGGTAGAGCAGGTATTGCATTCTACCCAAAAATTTGATATAAAGGTTTTACCGGAAATATACATAAGACTCCCTGAATCTTCCCCCTCCCCAAAAGTGCTTTAAGGAAAAGGTCTATTTCTTTATATGTATGCATTGCATATAATGATAAACCATACAGAAATATACATAAGAATGCCTAAATCCTCCCCCTCCCCAAAAGTGCTTTAAGGAAAAGGTCCATTTCTTTATATATATGCATTGCATATACTGATAAACCATATGAGACAGACAAAATCTTACTACTCAAAAAATATAGATTTTACTAAGTACACAGTGTATGTCAAATAAAATTTTCTTCTGGTGTTAACCATTTCTGAAATATTCCTTGTAGATTGGTTTGTATATTCAAATACGTTTACCAAGCAGTAGATCACTATTTTTTCTTCTAGACATGCAAGGAGCATGGAATTTCGAAGACATCATATAGCAATCTGCTTTTTAAAAATCTGAACTATTGCTTTACTTGTACTCTTTCTCCTGTGTCTAACAAAATGTGTAAATGTGTAATGAAAGCTTATCTCTATTAACAAGGAGTCTTCCACAAACATCTATTGAATCTTAATATGTGTTAGAAACATTGAACAAAGCTCTGTAATGAAACTTAAATAATTTTTTCTCCTGCAGAAATTAATAACCAGAATTCAAAATAGAATGTGACTTTTTAACTGTTACAATCAGTAAAATATTTTGCATTTGTATACTTACTCTTTTTTCTTCAAAATCTTTTGTCAGAATAAGGATGTTTTATATAATATTAAAAGTAATTGATTTTATTTATATAAAAATAAATCCAACATACTGCAAGATAGAAGCTGTTTTTCATTACAAATAATATAAATGTTACTGTTTTGCTAAAAAAAAAAAAAAAAAAAATGCCTGAATTATACATTTTGTAGTTAGTGGGGAAAAGTGCCAAATAAGGTTTAATAGCCAAAGCTATTTTGTGATGCAGGGTCGTAAATAATGTACAAATGAATTGTTTGCAGTTGTCAGTATTAGACCATTGTTGTTAGGTAACATTAAACAAATTTCTTTAAAAAAGAGAGCGAGATTATGCTTAAATTTCAAATAGTTTGTTTCCAAAGTAGAAAGAAAGGGAGGGAATGTAACTATATTAATATGATGTAATAGTCCATAATGAAATAGTATAAATATTTAAAAGAGACAAAACTGTAATTTCAGAATTTTATTACTTTTACATCTTCAAGTTTATAAACCATAATCTTCTAAAATGAAGTCTATATTTTCTTTTGTTTCTGTGAATTAATTTTTCAGCATATATAGGTAGCACAGAGTGTCTATTTGTTACTGCCTTCTGAAGGAGCAAAGTTGAACACTCCTGTTGGACAGCCCTAACAATGGCAGTAATTGTATGGAACATTAAAACTCAGAATTGGACTTTGTCATGTTATTGCTGATAAAACTTTCTTGGAAAAACAGTTTTTGATAAGGAAAACCAGTTCTGATTATTGTTTAGGGTCATGGAAGGGGATATGTGCATGTGTGTGTGTGAGAGAGAGAAGAGAGAGAGGAACTAAATATAGCAGAAGTCTGGCACTACTGCCTGAGCTCAGAGTGAACTGAAATGTGCTAAATCAACAGTTTTTCTCTACATGTGAAGAATGTGACAACAGGTGTATAGAAAACTTATTTGTGTCATTCTCTCTGCTGGTAAGTGCATTATTTGTATCCAAGAATTGAAAACCAAAACATGTGTTAGTTTATCATTATTTGTGTTTCCTCTTGGGTTGTAAACCATATTTTGTTTTCACCTCACTAACAGCTGTTCATAGTAATAGGGGCTTGCTTAACACATGATAGTCAAGCAGAGAAATGTTTTGTTTAAATGCTTTGAAGTTCTACTGACAAAGTAATTTAACATCTTTCACCAGTATTTTAAATTTGAAAACATACCATTTGGTGGAAATCAGCTGCTTATGAAAAGAGTAATGTATACAGTTCATTTTCTTGGAATATCATTATTCATTCCTGATTTTTACTGAAAGTGTGATGGAGAAAATGTTATACTTATAAAATGGCAGTTTACTAAATAGCTAATTGCTGTAAAAATGTAAAAGATATAAGAACAGAATATAAGAACAGTAAAATATACATTTTGATGTAAACAATTTGTAACAGAGCTTTTAGAAATAAAACTGTGCAGATTAATGATTTATCTATAGCTAGAATACTTTAAAATAGTAAAACATAGCAAACATACATGTCTTTCACTATCAAACATTAACTACCTTTCCAATTATAAGAAAAGAAAAAGCAGAGTAAATGGTATCACTTTTTGTTATTAAATGGGCAGGTTGCAATAATTGTAGTAATTCATTATAATCTTCTGGAAAATATTTCAGAAATAAATTAAAAATGATGCAGAAAGAAAATTTTAAATTATTATTTCTTTATATTATGAAATAATTTTATAAACTTAAATGCTGTGTCAGTTTTCAACCAAGTGGGAGTGTAGTCATTTTCAAGTGCTTACCACATTGTAAGGGTTATCAAGTGAAGCTGAGAAACAAGTTTGTTTCCTAAATGTTTTATTATTTAGAATGTGTTACACATACAGCAATAACAAATTATGCTTACTAAGGTTGATCAAGAGCTTATGTATTAGACAGGAAATATAAATTTATATTGAAGCACCAAACTATATAGTTTTTCAAAGTATTTTCCCAACAGTCAGACACCTTTGTCAATTTTTGGATGTTCTCTGATATCTTTGGTGAAGAAAGAAGAGATTTGGTGTCATAACCACTGTAAGAAGTGTTGTAAGTTCCTTTGCAAATGTATCTGGCCCAAATAAGTAGAAATTGCTGGAGGCTAAATCTGGAGTGTAAGAATGTGTAATAAAACCTTGTGGATATTGACCAAAGTTTGAGTTAAATGGGCCGTAAGTGACCTAGCATTGTCATGAGAAAGAATGACATGTTTGGACAACATTCTAGGTTTACTTCTGAATGCCCTTCATAGCACTGTATAGTACTGTAGAGTAAAGTTCAAATCACAATGAAGCAACATTGGCAACACAAAATGAGTGACATGTGACACAATATTCCTCCTCGAAATCTAGTGTCCACAATTGGGCAACATAATTTGACATTATTGTACAATGCCCATGCAAAGGCACACATTTCTCATCACATTTTTATATACATTTGAACACAATTCTTACACCACAGTAATTTAATATTTCTTCCATAATAAAATGCTATTTTGTGCAGGTGCCATTTTAACAAGAACATAGATATAGCAATTCTGTACTATCTACCCAGCACAAGAAGGCAAGCTAGAGGAATATGCAGCATAATCACTTTTGCTGTCCCCATGATGTTTATGCTCGCCTTCGGAGTATGACAAGGTTGCTAGATTCGTTTAAAATATGCAAGTGTTGTCACATAACTCACCCATACATAATGCCTGTTACTGCAACAAACATTAGATCTGGCAACCTGGATGACTCATAAGCACTCTCATACACTCATTCCCTAGTAAACAGATCCACTACCAGAACAGATAAACAGTTCAAACCCCTCTCCCCTTCATTTCACTCTTGCCTTCTTGTGGTGGGTAGACAGTAGATGTTGCCATGCCACACTCTAAGTTAACTCTAGTTTAAATTTTGTCATATATACAGTAGAAGCCCAAAATATTATTTTTTTCCCACTTATATCCCACCTTTAACTGCAATGGTCATATTGGCAAACATTCTCCTGTGGAACATATCACCTATTGGTAATGGTGTTAACTTGTAAACGTTGGAATCCAGGTACTTTGGACTTTTTTAATCATTACATCATGCACACATTAGCACTGTCATTCATACTTCCAAGACTCTGGGGAAAATGGGAAATCATCTTGTTTGGAGAAAAACCCCAAACCCCAGCTGGGAATCGAACCTGGGACCTCTCGCACAGCACAAATTTGCATATATAGGCATATGTTCTAAAAAAAAGTGTAAATTTTATTTGTGGAGCTTAAATCCGTGCTCTACCGACTGGGCTATGGGGCCAGCCAACATCATTGTTGGGGACATCCTTTAACCCTGCATTATAACCTTACCATGGTATATATAGAGGTGTAACACTAGACAGGACAAATATCAATCTCGCACAGTCGGAGAAGGGAAATATGCATGTAATAATCAATTACAGCACAGTATTAAACTCTCATATATAAGTTAAAGCAAATGTAAGTCTTGCAAAGAGTTTGCTTACCATGCCAGGTGACTGCAGAATCAAGCAAATTGTTGCATCAGCTTCATATGCTATTCAGATAACATACTTGTCAGTAAGGTGGTACAGTCCTTGCAGAAAAATGTTCATACAATTTACCGGGCTGAATGAGTTGTGAAATCTATTCATATTAATGTAAGCATAATTGCAGATATTTTAAATAAATTTATTCAAGTTGCTCAATATCAGATAGACTGCCTTCTTCACCGCGTATGTTTAGAACAAATGTTGTGCTTTTTATAGGCATTTTCTGTTTGTTTCATTTTGTCTTTTTTCATTTGAAACCCAGTTCTTCACCACTCTGTTTAAGGATGACTTACTACCCTGAATGTTAATTCTTTCTCCTAAAATAATAAGTAATTTAGCTTTTAGCATTTTCCTGAACATAAAAATTTTGAATTATTCTTCTAATGACATATTTGTCAAAGTCCTCTAGATCTATTACTCATTTTGGATTGAAAATGTTATCTGGAATTCCAAAACTGTGCTCTGATTTTAGTTTTGATTTTATTCTTTAGCAATTGAGGAGGATTTTTGCGAAAGTCAATAGGTGCAAAGTTTTTCAAAAATGAATTATATATTGCAATCATATGATTTTTTTCCTTCCAATCATACTACAGAAACAGATTTTGCATAAGTCAATAAATACAGTTTGTACAGACTGCCAAGCTTCACAAGGTTTTTCAAAACACAAAACACAATAGATGCAATTACATTATGTAATTTACATAGTTAAAGCAAAACTTGATAGATGCCTGAGTCCTCTACTGAAAGCCATACAAAGTCTAGTAAAATATCATTCGGCATTGTATTGGAGGCACTAATTTTCATCTCAGACTGTACTCTTTGCCTGGAAAACTTTCTACCGATTGTTGCTAGTTTTCTGGCGACAATAAGTGCACACAGCATACTGTCATTCTAGTGCAGTCTTAGAAGTAGAAGACATTTGTTTGAGTGAAAAAAAATGTGATACAAGTGATGAATTTACTACTGTGATTGCAAAAGTGCTGAGAAAGCCACTATACTACATTCAGATCTCATAGAGGGTACCTACCTTCAGAACTTTTGCTTACAAAAATGTGGAAAAAATTCTGTGAGAAAAGAAAAACCTTGGAGCCTAATGCTTGCTCCCTTTCAAAATATAAATATATATTTTATAGCTGTTTTTTTAAAATGCCACATACTGATACTTGTTATACTTGTTCAATCTGCAAAGTAGGCCTCTGACAGATAAAAACCAAGAAAGATCTGGTTTTTATCTGGTTTTTATCTGGGTTTTTTTAACCAAAAAGGAAATGAGCTCAGAACTCAGGACAGGTTCCATAAACTTCGTGCAAGTAAATTTTATAGCATTATAGAAGAATACAATCCTAATATAGTGAAGATATGTTTTGACTTGCAACAAAACCAACCTCTGCCCAAACTATCTGTCAGCTCTGTAATCTCTGCATTATGTTACATTCTAAAAAACAGGGAAAAAAAGACATTTCAGTCTATTGCTGGTTGGAAACTCAGTCATCAAGAGGGTGCAGTGAAGTTGCATTTGCATTGTTGGATTTCTTGTTAGAGCTAGAAGGGACACTAACACTGAAAACATCTTCTAGTATTCATGTACTTTCTGACTCCTGCACTAGCCAGAAGAAAAACAGCATGTAATGGCTGTGCTCTGCATTTTTAGAACAAAGCAGGACTTTCACGCGCATTCCCCACTTCTTCGCTACCTAGAGTCACAATTATATGGCTCCCGATCGGGTTTTGAGAAGAATAGAAAAAGACTGTAGTAAAATGGAGCATATCTTGATCCCTAAAGATTACTATAACATATTAGTAAATCATGGCACAGTGAGGATTCTAAATACACACTGGAACTTAAGGATTGTAAATCCAGAGCCATTAATTGTTGAAAACACTGCTATCCTTCAAGATGAGACCTTAGTGCATAATCATTACAGTAAAGCTTCGAACAAACATCAGAAAGTGAGTGTTGCAGTGCGAAATACATACACAGTATCTCCAATAGATGTCACTATGCTGAAACAAGGGATTAGAACATGCAACAGCATGTTACTATCCTCAGTTCTTCCTGAAGTATACATGGTGCCTATGGAAAAATTAAGCATGTTAAGAAATTAATGCAATATTTTGAAATGATGGAAGAAGCAAATTACTTTTATAACACTTATTGCAAAATAATTTTCCTCACAGTGATGTTGTTTCTTTGTTTTTATTATAGTATTTTTCCCCATTGCTGCAAGCCTAGTAATGGTTATTCTAAGGAAATTGTCTGCATCTATCGAGGTTTACAAAACAGACAGAAAGAAAAATATTGGTATTTCACAATGTTATATTAGGTGCCTCTAAATGACCAATAATATATGTAAACATCATTTATTTAAATGTGAAAGCTTTATACTCAAATAAAAAAATGTGATTCTTGTAAAATTTGATTTGTGCATCCATCAACTTTTGCAAAAATGCCCCTCAATTCTGTTTACTTCTTTCTATCACTCCTGTGCCATCTAATATGCACTTTAGCTTTTCAGAACTTTTTGAAAAAAATCTTCTGAGCAACCAGTTCTTTGCTTTCAGCTTCTTTCTTCATGTATGTTCATACATTTGAAACAATTTCTCAACTCTGTGTAATGTTTTGGTTCCTAATTTAATACGTACACTGATGGCATAATTAATGTATGCAATGATCAATGTGTGACAAATTCACTATAACTCATGCCTTATAAAAAAGCTCTAATTATGTCTTCAGTAGCATGTTGGGAAAAAAAGTTACTGTAAATTTGCAAGGACTATGCCTCAAATACAAACATCACTACCTTTCCCGTTCCCTCCCCACATGCAGTGTGTAATTTCATTAAGCACACTTGACGTGTCCTATATCATGTACTATGATCAAAAGGATGAATAAATACAAATACAAATATATGAACTGGTGAAAGAGAACAGATATGGGTTCGCCTACAGGACTTACAGTCAAGGCCAGAGGCCAAGAACAGTGGTATAGGTACTTTCCTGGAATGCAGTGTCAGTGTCAACAAACAAAACAAAATCTTGTAGCAGCACATTATCATTTTTCAAAAAGCTTCCTCACATTTGAAAAAAAACTGCAGTCATATAAACCTTATTCTGTCGCTTCAAGTGATGTTGCTATTGCATAAATCTGCGCAACTCATGAAGTATGTGTATAACAATTACTGATTTAATTTTTTCATCAGTTTTTAATTTCTTATGCTTAACTTAGAGCTGGTATTACAAACTTCTACCAAATTGTATTTTCAGACAATGGATTTACATGTAAGAGAGAAACGACTGGCTGTGCTCTATGCAGCTGGAGCATGTCTCTCATTGGTTACGGTGATCTGTACCTCTGTACCATGGAATTATTGGCAGAAGGTCCTGGATAGTTGTATAAGTGTGCAATGTGGGTGCATACTCTATGGGACTGACCAATACACAATGTTCAGCGGAGGTGGAAGTTCTCTGTGTTACTTCACAGCTCTGGCATCACTTCCAGCATTTGTTATTGCCATCATCATGGCTTCATATCATGGATATAGAGTATTCCATGTCAAAAGAAGAATGCATCATCAAGGGGCAAGGCTTTCGCCCAGGTATGTCACATTTTGAATAGAATAATCACATTTGAAAGAAGTCTGATGCAAAATAAAAAATAAATATTTCATTTATTAATGACCTCAGTTGTTAGCATCATGCAAGCACCATCCATGTGCCAAAATTTTGTTTCATAGAAGTTTTTTACTTTTCAGTAAATCTACTAACATCACTATCACTTTTAAGTAGACTAAACGACTAGTCTGGGCTGAATTTGAACCAGTGACCTCAGTACCAGTAAGTTGGCGCCTAATCAACTGAGCCACCCAGAGTAACACATTTATGTGTTGCAATCACATGGCTTTCTCTTTTAACTCTTCTACAAATTTTTCTTACCAAAGCTTATTCTTCTCTCTCTTTAATCAAGATTAAACTACATTTCAAATTTCATTGAATATATAGGTAGGCTACAATAGGCTAAAGCAATAATCATATTTTTAAAAATCAGGTTGCTATGTGATGACTTTCAAATTTAGTGGTGACTGGTGGCCCCAAATGAAGGGTAGGCCAGTAAAACATTTTGGCAGCCTTCCCAAAATACCTAATCCATAAATGTACGAAGGTGATTCAAAAAGTAATGACAAACTACCTTTCGCAAAGTATATATTTCAATTAAAGGTACATAAAAATGTCATATGTCAACATAGTTAGTTAGTTTTTATTCATCCTTTTGATCATATTACATGATATAGGACATAATCACCCTCTTTTTCAATACATTTCTTACATTATTGTACCAATATTTTTATTCCATCAGAATAAAAGGTTTTTGTCTTTGTTTACAACTAAGGATGCGCCGCTTCTATAACCTCATTCATCACTTCCAAATCATTGTGCTCTGAGAGAGTTCTTCAGGAATCCAAACAAAGAAATGAGATCAGGACACTGTATGGGGAATGCGTAAGTTCTGAAATCTCAATCTGTGAATATCAAGAGTTGCAGTGGTGATCACGGATGCGCACTGTTATAGAGGATAAGATCACTTGTAGACAGAAATTCTCTGCAATGGCTGTATATTACTGGCTTTAATTCATGGTGGGTGGGTGGATAATTTATTAATCTTGTAAATCATACATTGTACATGAGTACTATGATATAAGACACGTCAAATTGTGAATTTACAGTGCAATTAACTATACTTGTAAATTAACAGGTCACATCCAGTAAGGACAAGTCAGTGTTTGTGGAAAATAATGTATTATAAAGATATGTCAAGAATTTTATAATATACACAATTAATTCAGAAATGTAACAATATTATAAGCTTTCCATAAATTCACTAACATAATAAAAACAGTGGTCTAGCAAGTATGCCAAAACTGAATTTTTAAATGCTGAAAAGTTGCAAGTGGTTTTATTGGCTATAGGCAGTTTATTAAAAAAAGTGATTTCTAGGTTTATTACACTGTTTAGATGAGCTCTTGTGTTACTTCTATTCACATGAATATCCATTCTCTGTCTAGTATTATGATTATGAACTGTGTCATTAAAGGTACAGTGGTCGTTTCCTTTCATTAAATTTGTCTTTCTAAATTTTAAAATTTCAAAAATGAAAATACATGGGAGAGATAAGATTTTAAATTTTTTAAATAATGGTCTGCACGTAGATTTTAATTTAACTCCTCCAAGTATTCTTAGAATCCGTTTTTGCATTATGAATAATGATTTACAATGTGGTGAGTTACCCTATAATGTTATGCCATATTTTAAAATGGAGTTGGGTTTGTGGCGTCACCATATCTCACATTCTTAGTTACAACATCTGGAACAACTAGATCATTCTTCATCTGTAACTGATGTAATCCATTTCTAAACACATCTGCTCAGTTGTACACTCTTCCCTCACTAATGTGGCTATCTCCATAACTTTCCAATTTCCTTTTACAGATTTGTCAATGTTTTGCACCCTCTGAACACAAAAATCTTATTACTGATTACTGTTTTTCTATGGTACATACAGCTAGAGGCATGGTCATGTTGTTTCAACTGTTCTTCCTATTCAGCACATTATTCCATCTGTGTACATTTTTTAAAACTTTCTCAAAGCATGTATTTTCACCTCCCGGTGTTTTGAAATGCCTGGACTATAAACTGCATTTAATATATTTAGTTTGCTATTATTTCCCCAGACATTCACCATGTGGCCCCTGTTGAAATTTCATACGTTTTGCCTGACTAAGAAAAATGAAATAGCATATTACCACTTTAAAAAAATAAGTATTTGAATATGCATATAAATAAAAAAGAGTATTTTGCAAATTATTGTCACAAAGAATTTATCTGGCATAAATTGTATGTTTTAACAAGATCTAAGTACAGTTTACCAATAATTCAGAATCAGCATTGCCAATGATAGAATAGGAAATTATCATACCAACACATTAAAAATGTGGGTTTTTATTCAAGTTGTCATATATTTTAAAGAAATCATTTTATGCTCATGTTACCATGATATACAAGCTTTACAATCAGTGCTGCATCGTAATTTCATGTTCAATTAATTTCACATATATTTTGACAAAAGTGTTTAATCTGTGAAATTAATGATCAAAATCAGAAGTTAAAACTAATTCAACCAATATGCATAACCATGCTTCAATATCATCCACTGTACAGTGGTGCAATTATACAAAGCTATAATGATCTGACTTTGCCTTAGAGGAGAAATACCAAAACAAATGAACATCACACTTAAGAATGTGTCCTTAATTAAATGCAATGCCAACATCGAAAAATACAGTAATGCTGATTATTTATTTACTAATGTTAGAAGACTTAGAATATTATACAGTGTAATTCACTGTATCACTGGAACTGTTTTATAGTTATTATTTTCACAACTTAAAAAATATTGAAAATAGTGTTATTAAAAAAAGTAACCCATGGTGTAACAGCCTGCAAGCGAGCCAGAGCCTGCCAACCTGACTGCTGGCCTTATGCCCAAATACACAACAAAGCGGTGGGCAATCATCCAACCAATATGGGGATGAGATGTGGTCAGCATCAGATACCCCCAGCCAGAAAGTTGGTTTTCTAGACCAGAGTTCGCTACCTATCATGTTTGTCAATTTCCTCACAATGCTGAATGGGTACTGGTCCTATAACTGGGACTTAAAATCCACAGGCGTAGGAGATGCCATGTGTGTTCCGTGGCAGGGAACCAAAGCACAACAATGTATCACACTATGCCATGGTGCATAATTATACAGAATTAAGAGACCTTAAATATGTGCTATTTGTATCAACATAGTTTAATCATTTTTGAGATGATGAGAACTTAAATACAAGTTCTGTATTTTCTGACTTAACATTTTTGAGTCATGCTGTTTACAGACATGTGCATGTAGATATACACCACAGAGATCTTTTCCAAAAGTTATTTTTTGGGAAATTAATTATTCTTTCACACTGGCCGTGTGTAGGCTAAATTGTGGAAACGTAGAGTCAGACTGAAAAATTTAATGCCATAGCTGGGATTTGAACCATGGATCTTCTGGTTTCCGTCCAGCCGCTCTACCATAGAGCTACTATGGCCAACGTGCCGATAGGACATTAAATTCTCCAACTGACTCGTATTCTCCCGGTAAACCACTTAGGAGTTCTCATAAACACATGAGACAACTACCTTAATGGCGACTTACAACATGTAAGTACTTTAAGGCCCGGGCTTTATAGTTAACCACTATTAGGTCAATTAATGGAAATTAATTATTCTTTCACACTGGCCATGTGTAGGCTAAATTGTGGAAACGTAGAGTCAGACTGAAAAATTCAATGCCATAGCCGGGATTTGAACCACGGATCTTCTGGTTTCCGTCCAGCCGCTCTACCATGCCGCTCTAGTCTAGCATTTGGTAGAGCAGCTGGATGGAAACCAGAAGATCCGTGGTTCAAATCCCGGCTATGGCATTGAATTTTTCAGTCTGACTCTATGTTTCCATTATTTTTTGGGATTTGCCTTTAAATTCAGGAAACCTCAAAATATGTACATATATTGCAGTGAAATCTAGATATTGAATTTTTGGATGGAAAGCAGTACTTCCTCTACTTATACAGAACTTATGTCCCAAACTGCCCATTATAAACAAAGAAACTTTTTTGTTATGATTTATTTTTTAAAAAGTGAGTGACAGTTTTGATTAATGACTAATAACATGTACACCAGAATTTTCTGTGAATAGCTTGTGAAGTGCTTTTTGTTATTAATTAAATTTATATTTTTGGTGCACTATAAAATATATGAAAAACCTCACTACACAAAAAATGTAGAGCTCATTAAAATATATAATTTATATAATACTCCATAGCAATAATTTTTAAATGTTTCTTGCTACATCTTTAAATTTTCCCACATTTAAATGTCATATGGCATCTATAAATATCTTATGCAATTTTTCTTTTCCACTGTATTGTGGATGCAATATTGCCTAATTTATTATTATTTCTAGTGAAAAAATTGTATTCAGAACATGAATAAAAGAATAACTTTTTATGTGAATGCTATAATATACAGTAAAACCTGATTAACCATTATAATGAAGGGGATGGGGTTAGGGTTGGCAGTTAAAAAAACTTATGGATGACCCATCTTACTTAATATAAATCATATACAAAATTATACGAACAATTCACTAAACACAAATCCTATGTTACATTTCTTGTGTAAGATAAGGTAACATACTTTATTCGTCCCATACATTTACATATTTGGGCAAAGGCCCAGTAAACTGGGACTCGTCAAATATTACAGTTTACCAGCATATTTACAGGTATTTACAAATATTTTATATACAATTATTTTTACATATTTCCCTATGTTTAAATATTTGTACTACACATATACATATTATACAGCTTAGTATAATATATGTGGTCCTAGAGACTGTCTTCCATATATTCCTTTACTGAATAATAAGCTTTGTCAGTGAGGACCTTTTTAAGTGTACTAAGAAACACATTTTTGTTTTTAATTGCTCGATACTTTTGTGGCAGTTTATACCAGCATAGAATGGGCTTTTTTCAAATAAGGCAAGTCTATGAGCTGGTACTTTAAGACAATTTTGTGTTCTAGTTCCATAATTATGTACATTCTGATTTAGGTAGTATTTGTCGAAATTTTCATATATGTGCTTAATTAATTCATAGATATATTGAGTAGGCAGGGTGAGTATGTTTAGTTTTTTAAATAAACTTCTGCAGGAAAATTTGGGACTGACATGGGTCATAATATGGATAATTTTCTTTTGTGTTTTAAATATCTTATCCCAACCTGTCGCTGCTCCCCATAGTATAATGCCATATGCCATTATGGAGTGAAACTATCTGTGGTAGACAATCTTTCTGGTTTCTAAGTTTGTAATTTTTGGCAGGCAATACATATTAAAGCAGGCGCTATTTAATTTCTTACTAATATATTGAAAATGTTCCTCCCAGTTTAGCTGCTCATTTATGTATGCTCCTAACATTTTTCCTGTACTTACTGTAGTGATGTTTGTGCTATTTATGGCGTTGTTTGTTCTCGACTGTGTTTTAAATTGAATTAAAGCAGTTTTGGTCATATTTAATTTTAGCCCACTATTATCAAACCAATTTTTTTAATACTTTTAATGTGTCATCTGTACTTTTAGTTAATTCCTGATTATTTATGCCTGTTAGCAAAATAGTAGTATCATCTACATACATAATTGTTTTACCTATAATACTATTTGGGCGATCATTTGTATAGAATATGTATAGGAGTCCTAAGGTGCTTCCCTGGGGAATTCCTGATTTTATTGCTCTCCAGTTTGATTCCACTGTGTTGTTATCCTTATTTAGGATTACCCTCTGTTTATGACCTGTTAGTTAAGACTTAAACCAGGCTAGTGCTGCATTTCTTATACCATAGAAGTTCAACTTGCTTAGCAGTATCTTGTGGTTTATGCAGTCAAATGCTTTTGAGTTATCACATATTAATACTGACGTTTGTTTACTTTCATTAAGCATTTTCGAAATTTAATTTATGAGATTTATTAAGGCAGATGTAGTTAAGTGGTGTTTTCTAAATCCATGTTGGGAGTCTGTTAATTTGTTGAAATGTTCTAGATAGCATACTAGTTGTGATTTCACAATCTTTATGAAAATTATTAATTTTTAGATGAGTCGTATTTATTACACATCTGCTTCACTTTCGTACCTATTTTGAGGACATGTTTCGCAAATCATCGTTTGCATCTTCGGCTCTTATGCGACTAAAGCTTGATCCAGTGGTGTGGGTAATTCTGGGGTTGCTGCTGCCATCTGTTGATTTAGTGATGAACTTAAATGTGGGATTCTCTTCTGGCGGGATTTCAAAGTTCATTAGTTGGTTTTTATGTTTTTCTATGTATATCCTCTCCCATATGACGAGTTCACTATGTTTTTGTACGTATTTTAGTAGCTCTGTGCTATCTTCAATTTCATGATTTTCAGACCAGAAATGAGCTGCTATTGCGGACTTTCAATATTTTTGTATCTTAAGTGCCTGAAGTGTTCTTTCTTTCTAGTGCCTATGTTTCTTTTTGTCCTCCCTATGTAAATTTTTTCACAGTCTTTACACTTAATCTTGTAAATGCCTGACTTTTCCTCTGGCTTTTCTTATCAGTATTATTACTGTGAAGTAATACGTACAAAATACGTACAAAAACATAGTGAACTCGTCATATGGGAGAGGATATACATAGAAAAACATAAAAACCAACTAATGAACTTTGAAATCCCGCCAGAAGAGAATCCCACATTTAAGTTCATCATTAAATCAACAGATGGCAGCAGCAACCCCAGAATTACCCACACCACTGGATCAAGCTTTAGTCGCATAAGAGCCGAAGATGCAAACGATGATTTGTGAAACATGTCCTCAAAATAGGTACGAAAGTGAAGCAGATGTGTAATAAATACGACTCATCTAAAAATTAATAATTTTTCGCTTCACTGTGGTGTTCCAATACAGTTAAATCTCGATTTATGAAAATTGTTGAGAATGTGGGTAGACCTGATATGGATAGAAAATTTTTAAATTCATAGTTTCCTCCATTATGAATGGGTCTTACATGTGCATATTTCATTTTATTGGGAAAGATACCTGTATCTAACGACTGATTTATTATTTATACGAGGAGTTCACATATTTGATATTTAATTTCTTGTATAAGAAAAGGAGGCAACTTATCCCACCATTGGATGTCTTTGGCTTTAAGTTCCTAATTTCTTTAATTACTTTATCTGCAGTTACGAAGGAGAAGGAAAAATCAGGGGTTAACGCAACTCCATTTTTATATAATTTTTTCTTGGCTCATGGATTTGTTCTCCAATCTCCACAAAATAAATGTTTAACTGCTCATTGTACATCCTCGCACTCATGATTTGTAGTGTCCCAACAGGAGTATCGGATTTTATTACATTGTTCAAATCTAGTTCGCCTTTGACAATTTTCCATGTGGCTTTACTTTTGTTATTTGAGTTGGCAATATACTCCTCGATGGTCATTTGTTTCGCTTTCCTTATTATAGTTTTATAAGTTTTGTTGCATTTTTTGTAATAATTTTTAAATTGAGAGTTTTCTGTAACTATATTCTGAATGTAATATTCTCTTTTGTGCGCTTGATATCCTTATACCCTTTGTGCACCAGTTTAATGAATATTTTCTTATTATTTGCATACAGGCAGTTTTTGGAAAGCACTCATTATGACAAATTAACAATTTTTGTAGAAAGTTATTGTAATTTATATTGACAGGGACCAAGGGGCTGAAGGACCATTTTATTTCTTTTAACTTATCTTTAAACATTCCAATTTTTTCTGCATTGTATATCCATTTTGTTATAAAGTTTTTTGGTCTCTTATTTGATTTTTCACTAATTGGAATGCTTGTGATGACTGCTTTGTGGTCGGAGAGGCCTGACTCCAATATGTGACGGTCTCCAGGACCATATATTTTGTTTGTGATTATATGATCTTTACTAGTAGATGAAAACATTGTGATCCGTGTTGGATCCTTGTGTTGAATATCAAAACCGTGTCTTTGTAGCAGCTGTACATATTTACATGCATTGTTAGAAATTGTTGTTTCACAATAATTTAGTAGATCTATATTACAGTCCGTGGCAATTTTTAATCTTTACTTTTCATTTTGTAGCTTATTTAATAATATTTCAAGTTTATTTACCAATGTTTTCAAGGTGGAATGATAGGGGATCCTATAAATTGAAATAACTATTAAGTTTAGGCTTATAATTTCAGACACTGATAGTTCAAATATTGTCTTAATTAGAACTTAAGGTCGTCTCGGATTTTAGTTTGCTGAGTTAATTCATCTGTAACCAATAAACACAATCCTCCTCTTTTAGCATTTTCCCGAATATAATAAGTCAGCTACAGTAAAACCATACAATCGGTTTAATATTTATTACTCTTCATTTTGCAACCAATGCTCATTTAAGCATATTACTGATATGTTACTGTTTTTTAATGAATCAATAAAAATATTTAGCTGTTCAATTTTCCCCTTTATACCTTGAATATTTAAGTGGAGAAGAGAATTTACATGATATTGGTTACTGTTTGATTTCCCAAGTTTGCTTGTATTTGGCCCTGGTTTACGGTTTTTTACAGTAATAACATCCACTGGTTCTGAGACTAGTTTCCCTGTTTCAAATTAATTATGCGTAATACATTTTCTAGCACATTCCCACTATGAAAGAAACCTTTCGATTTAGATGCAAGCTATCTTTTCCTAAACATTTATAGTCTAAATACTTGTCTATATCTACATATAGTGCTCCTAACTTCTTGCATACCCATCTTGTGCTTTCATTTACTAACCCGATAAAATTAGAATTTACATCGTATCTTTTTATTGCACTATATACAGCAACTATTATCTTGTGAAACTTTTCCTTAGTTTTGTCTATAAGTTCATACATCTCACCTGATAGCACATCCAGGTTATTTGCTCTTTTTAGATCTGTGCCCACATGGAGGATTACTACCTCCGGATTTTTTGGAAATTGTTCACACTCACACTGGTTTTTTATATTTTTATTTAGTTGCTCAATTCTTATGCCCCTATAGATTTTTGTTTGGGCATGTTTTACACCAACATGAGATGGCATAGAATCACTTATCACTAGCACTTTTTCTTGTACTTTTGGAGAGTTTACTGTAGATTTGCTGACGATGGTTTTTTCCCTCTTCATCTTCTTTTAGTACTGTAGACCGACTTTCAGCATTTGAGGACTGCACTTTTGCAGTTTTCATCGAGTTTCTTGAGAAAATTTTCACTCTAGAACACTATTAAAAAAAAAAAGATGGTTAATGAGTCAATAATTAAAGTTTTACTTTGTAACAAATTATTATTATTATCATAAGTTAATTATAATGGATAGCATTAGTCATATAATTATTGTTACACTTCAGATTTGTTGGTTGACACTAGTCGACAAATTAAAATTTTTAAATAAACAGAACTAAAATTATACTTTTCTAGATCAGTTTGTAATGTAGATGATGGATATACTTTCAGTTTCTTAATATTACATACAATTTTAAGTTTATAACATAATAAATTGATGGAAATAAGCACATATTTAAATGTCACCAATTCAATAATACTCTTGCTATACAAAACGTAAGACTAAAATTTATGTTATAACTACTTATTAATTTGATACTTTAATTGGGGAAACAAAAGAGGTGGAAAAAGGGAGTAAAGATAAAGTTTTGAATTGTGAAGGCAAGAAATTTATAGAATTCTGTGAGGAGTCAAGTATGAGGATGCGTAATAGGGTAAAGGGGAAAGATGATATGGGAGAATTTACTTTTGTAAATAAAAACGGTCAAAGTATCTTAGATTATATACTATATACAGCAGATTTAGACTCATATCTTATTGATTTTGAAGTGTTGAATGTAATGTGTTCTAGTAATCACTTCCCAATAAGGGCAAAATTTCTCAGCATATATAAAAAAGAAAAAAGAGAACAATATTAAGGAGTCAAAAGTGAAAAATATAAATGGAGGGGGGAGGAGGAGTCAGACGCTTTCTTAAGGGAACTGGGTCAGATACAGTGAGAGCAGAAGAGGCAGGAGTAGAGGAGATGTTGAAAGAAAATAAAACAGATGTAGCAGTTCTGAAGTTAGAAATACTAGTAAAAGGGGCAGGTGCAAGGATGAAAGTGAAAAATAATGGGGTGGGTAAGCAGAAGGGATGATCGATGAGGAATGCAGGATGGCAAAACGGGAACTGAGGAAATGGAGGCTAATGGGAGGACAAAAGGAAAAAGAGGATTTTATGATTGAAAGGTGGGCGTACAGAAGCTTGCTGCAGGAAAAAAGAAAAGAATGGGGGGGGGAATGAGTAAAAAACTGTATGAAGCAGCATCAGTTAATGATAGTAAAACAATATGGACTATAGTTAAGAGATTGTATAAAGCTCGATTAAGAGAAAATAATATAAGTGTAACTGAATGGCTTAATTATTTTAAAAGTCTTCTAGGAGCAGAACAACAGAAGAGGGAAAAGATTTGGGTATTACAGAATAACGACTTCAATGAATTTTTACATATCCAAATAGGAATCAAAGAAGTAAGAGAGCAAATCAAAGGAATAAAAAGGAATAAAGCAAGTGGATTAAATTTAAAGGGAGTTGATTAATGACACTAAACAACACTTACTTTTAAATTTTTCCAGAACATGTTTCAGAGACTTTGCCTCTATCCTCAGCCAGCCATCGACTGGTTCTCATTGGTGTAGTTGATGATATTTTGTCATAGGTGTCCTCTAGTGGCAGTTCAAGGAACTTGCTGAACAAATCTTTCTGGGGGATGTCGAAATTTGAAACAGTTATTTTATGTTGTCCCCAAAGAGTTTCAAATATTGTATTATGTGAGGTTAAGTAGAGTGAGTCATGCACAGAGAAGCTATGTAAGTGGAAATGACGTCACAAAAGTGTTGAATAACAAACTTATTTGTGATTGGTGTGACGCGTATATCCTAAAACGTGGACCAATCAGATATAAAAGATTTTACGTTGCCATGGAGGATATTCAATATTCCTCTAGGGGGGTCGAGTTATTAGCGGAATGCTAATGTGTAAAAGAAGAGGAACTGGGGATTCTTCTCCTAACCGTCGCCGTGAACGGATGTAAAATTCTCTTCTTAAACGCCGTTGTGTGCGGAAGAGTATAAGTTTATTCTCGTAACAATCATCGAGTATAACTAGATAATCTTTACATTAAATATCATCGCTAGAAGACGCACAATTTAATTATTATACACGGTGGTGAACAAACGTATAAAATTTTTGATTCTTGCACGCATCCAGATATAAACGCGTCACATCAAGCGAATCTTGTGTAAGAATAGTGTTATAAATGTTGTATCATACATTTTGTTCGAACTGGTGTTAATTGAAGTAAGGAAATAAAAGTTTCTACATTATTTAATACAGAGGAAAATGATTACTCATTTTACGTAAAATTTCCTTCCGCCGTACCACTCCTGTAAAAGAAGATATCTTGCTCAACCGACTGAAGCCACGCCGAGGTAAGCTGGGACTTCAAGAACCATCAATTTCGACCCTGTTCCAAATGGTCACCTCAACGAGGGGCATAATTCGTCATCCATCAATACGACGCAAAAATCCAGTTCCAAAATGGCGCCCAACTGTATGGCTCGAATAGGCAGAAGGAGGATTACACCACAGGAGAATAAATAGTGTAATGGACAGGTAACTTTGATTCAAGAAAGAAGAAAAGTGTGTACGGAAAAATCTTAATAGATAATTAATAGAAAAAGTGACAAAATTATAATTTTCATTTTTTTTATGTTATTAAGAAAGGGAAAAATATTACCTAAAATGGAAGGTAAAAAATTAACAGACAATAAGAATAAAAATGTTGGGGAAGGAGTGGAAAGACTAGTTAGTGATAAGAGAGCAGAAATACAAGAAGTCAGGGAAGTAGTGGAAGGAATGATTAGTGATGATGCAGGAACAAGTAGAACAGAAATTATGCAGAGTAAAGTTAATGAAATGATAATAGACAGGTTAGAGAAAATGATGAGTAATTTTGATGCTAAAATGGATAATTTAAGACAGGAAATAAAACAGAATTCAGAAAAGGTAGATCAAAATTCAGAAAAGGTAGATCAAAATTCAGAAAAGGTAGATCAAAATTCAGAGAAGTTAGAAGCTAGGATAGATCAAGGTTTAGGTAACCTAAGAAATGAAATTGAGAAAGGAAGAGAAGAGTGTAGAGAAGGCATAAAATCTTTAAAACAGAAAATAGAATCTCATGATGGAGAAATGTCTAAGTTAAAAGAGATGTTTCAGGAAATGAAAATAAGTCAGGAAAATGTAGTAAAAGATATAAGAAGTGAATTGGCTAAGGAGTCAGAAATCCTTAAGCAACAACAGGTAGAATTTGTAGAAAAACAAAAAATAGAAATAGGGGAATTAGAGAATAGAATAAGACAAGAAATAGATGTAGTCTTATTAGATAATTCACGGAAATACCATGAGGAAAATATTGAAATACAGAATAATTTTGTAAGAGAGGTAAATAGTATCAGAAATGATGTTAAACTAATGGCTACTGAGGTGCAAACACAACAAGATGAACTAAAAGTTAAATATGATGAAGTCAGTAAGTTGAATAGTGAAATGATTACAAGAATAGATTTGGCACAGGAAAGTTTTGAGAGAGAGAAAGAAAACATTAGCAAGCTGAATCAAGTTGTGATTGCATTACAGGCAAGCAAAATTTCTGAGAACCAGAGGGTAATAAAATCTAAGAATATTACATGTATTGACTTACCTGGTAATTCAGGTAATAGTGTACAAAACTTAGAGAATTATTTGGAGAGTGACGATACAGAATCTTTGTCACCTGATTGTGAAGTAAATGGTAATAGACAAATACAAAACATGCACACACATACACAGTTACACAGTCAAGGTAACACAAATTGTACAAATTATTTGTTGCATGACATAAGTCCACCTACTTTCGAAGAAGAATCGGGAGACAATCCCAAAATATTTCTAAAGGAACTAGAAGAATATTTTAAAATTAAAAAGATTCCAAATGAATTTAGGATGATGATTGTTAAAAGGTGTTTGAAGAAAAATGCTTTAGAATGGCTGAGGTTAACACTAGCATCACATGAAACGTATAGTATGTTTAGGAATGTGTTTATAAATAGGTTCTGGGGTCCAGAAAGACAGAGAAGAATTAAAGTCGAACTGGCCACTGGTAAATTCGAGTTCAAGAAGGGTGTGTCCATGACTGAATATTTCCTAAAACTTGCTAACAAAAGTAAACTTGTGAATCCAGATATGTCAGAAACCGAGATCGTGAATATGCTAATACGACATTATCCACCACACATTAGAAACCACCTAATTGTGGCTAAGCCCGTCGACTTTACTGATATGATTGAGTTATTATCAGAATTTGAGGCTCATAACCTTAATTCTGATTCTACTCATAGTCAAGTTGATCCTGACAAGACTCATATAGAACAAAAGCAAGTAAATAGACAGGAAGTAAGACCAACATTCAGGGAAAATCACAACCATACTAACCAAAACCAAAATAGTTTTAACCAAAATTGGGGCGGGGCACGTTCAAGAGACAAGTATGAACGAAGAGAGTACAACCCCAGAAAGACATATGAATCGGTAGTGCCAGGTATAGGAAGGAGAATACCAAATACTCCTAGGAGGAATAATAATAATGACCAACCTGTGGGAAATGTGAGGAGTAATCAGGTGAATCAACTGAGGTTTTACAGGGGAAATAACTTAAGAACGGGTTATCAAAGTAGAGGAAGAGGAACTAGCATCGAAGACTCTTCATTAAGAGATTTTAGGGGTCCTAGGTTTGAAAGGGCAGACAATAACCTAGAAAGGACACTGACTCAGGGAATAGAAGGAGAAATAAATAACGGTAGTACCAACCCAACTGCTAGTGTAACTACCGACCGCACTAATGCGGAAAACTGAGTACCAAATCATTTTGTGCCTTGGAAAGTGGTTCGGTAGAAATGACACAGGGCAAAATCAAAATTCAAAATTTACCAGAAGATAAGCTCACTCTCTCCAGAAGTAAAGATCGGGAATTAGTAAATCCACCTCAGATTAACCTTCGTATAGGCGATAGCGAATATAAAGTATTGATAGACACAGGAGCTAGTTCATCAGTAATAAGTGAGAACTTATTCAAGGAATTACTATCCAAGTTTAGGATTGAATATTTAAACGTGTGTAATGTATACTGTAGCACAGCTATTGGGAAAAAGAAAGATAAAGTTAAATATCAAGCGTTAATTCCTGCGCGAATAGATGATTGGAATTTCAATTTTATCGTATTGGTAATACCAAACTTAGCTCGTGATATTATTATTGGCAATGATGTATTGTATGGTTGGCAAAGTGTGATAGATTTCGAAAAACATGAAATGAAGGTCAAAGGAGATAATGAAGTAATAAAAATAAATTTGTTAGAAGAAATTATATTAAAAGAGGATGAGAAGGATAGTATAAATAATGATAGGTTTTTTGTAGAAAATATAATATTATACGAAGAAGATATAATTAATAATGAAGAAGATGATAGTGGTAAAGAGAATTTACTTTTAAATAATAAAGAAAATGAGACGTTTGACCTTGGAGATCATTGTTGCCAAATAAACACATTAAATACCGATACCGAGCGAAAACAAGAAGAGGAAGAAATGATATTCCAAAGAACTTTGAAAGAAAAGTTAGGGAAAACATACAATTTAAATCACGCGCAAAGAGAACAGTTGAGGTTATGTATACTAAAGAACAGGAACGTTTTTAGTAAGAAACCTGGATTGTGTAATAAGTACATACATACATTTAAGGTGAACGACATTGCTCCTTATACTCATAAAAGTAGACCTGTGCCTATCACTATTAGACAACAAGCATCTGAAGTAATAAACGATATGCTAGAAAATGGAAATAAAATTTTAAAAGATTGGATACCAAAGTATGGGCCAATAAAGGCAATATTATCAGACAACGCAACGGTTCACCGGAGTAAATTGTTTACTTCAGAGATGAAGAACAATAATATTAAGATGTATTACTCTTCAGCATATTTTCCCCAAGGAAATCCTTGCGAGAGAGTGATGCGTGATTTAGGCTTGTATTTCAGAATTCTGTGTCATTCTAACCACCGAGGCTGGTACAAATACTGCCATATTATTGAGAAAATCATTAACAATACCCCAAACTCTACTACCAAATTTTCACCAATCGAATTAATGACTGGACTACAACCTGAACCTCTAGTAATAAAAGCACCAACAACCTTAAAAGTAGATGAAATGGAATTGAATGAAGAAGAAAAGTGTGCTGAAGCATTTCGAAGAATAAAAGAAAAAGCAGAGAAAAGATTATCAAAGATACAAAGAAAAGGAGCGAAATGGAATCCTGAAATAAATGATAAAGTTCTCGTAAAGACATTTAATATCTCCAGTTCTAAAATCAAATCCTATTGGAGAATGAATTTGTTATATAAAGGTCCATATAAAATAGTAAGAAAATTTGGGGATCATACGTACGAATTAAGAGACGATGATAATAAAATTATAGGAAAATATCACAAAACACTTTTAAAACCATTCAAAAGCCTTGACACTCACAAGAATAAATGATTAAAAAAAAAAAAAAAAAATAATATGTTTATGAATTACTGAAAAATGTTTTGTTTTTTTATTATTGTGTTCGAATGATTTCTGATTTTATGTTGTTATTTTGAATTGTATTAATTGTTCATTGTTGTAATAATGTCTAATTGTTGGGGCATTCTTTAGAATATATGGAACAATATTCTTGGAAGATTTAAGTTAATTTTCCATATATTCTAAAGAGGGGCATCTGAAACAGTTATTTTATGTTGTCCCCAAAGAGTTTCAAATATTGTATTATGTGAGGTTAAGTAGAGTGAGTCATGCACAGAGAAGCTATGTAAGTGGAAATGACGTCACAAAAGTGTTGAATAACAAACTTATTTGTGATTGGTGTGACGCGTATATCGTAAAACGTGGACCAATCAGATATAAAAGATTTTACGTTGCCATGGAGGATATTCAATATTCCTCTAGGGGGGTCGAGTTATTAGCGGAATGCTAATGTGTAAAAGAAGAGGAACTGGGGATTCTTCTCCTAACCGTCGCCGTGAACGGATGTAAAATTCTCTTCTTAAACGCCGTTGTGTGCGGAAGAGTATAAGTTTATTCTCGTAACAATCATCGAGTATAACTAGATAATCTTTACATTAAATATCATCGCTAGAAGACGCACAATTTAATTATTATACACGGTGGTGAACAAACGTATAAATTTTTTTATTCTTGCACGCATCCAGATATAAACGCGTCACATCAAGTGAATCTTGTGTAAGAATAGTGTTATAAATGTTGTATCATACATTTTGTTCGAACTGGTGTTAATTGAAGTAAGGAAATAAAAGTTTCTACATTATTTAATACAGAGGAAAATGATTACTCATTTTACGTAAAATTTCCTTCCGCCGTACCACTCCTGTAAAAGAAGATATCTTGCTCAACCGACTGAAGCCACGCCGAGGTAAGCTGGGACTTCAAGAACCATCAATTTCGACCCTGTTCCAAATGGTCACCTCAACGAGGGGCATAATTCGTCATCCATCAATACGATACGACGTAAATCCAGTTCCAAATTGAATACTTTGTTCCTATTTTTTGAAATGAAGATTTGTTCCCATGTGGATAGTTCTTGTTTTCCTGTTGTATGTTTTAGTAGTTTTGGTTCTGGATTTATGTTGTGGTTTTTTTCCCAAAAATGTGTGGCAACTGCTGATTTTTCTAATTGTTTATATTTTATGTTTCTAAAGTGTTCCTTTGCTCTTGTTTCTAAATTTCTTTTGGTTTTTCCAATATAAATTTGACTACTGTCACTGCATTCAATTTTATATATACCAGATTTTTTGTTAGATGGAGTGGCAGCTTTGATGTTTGAGCAAATTAGGTCTTTTAAGGAGAAATGGTTGACTGGTGCTAGTTGAATGTTTTCTTTTCTGAAGACTTTTTTGAATTCATCATAGGCCCATGGATGGTAAGTGAATTTTTTGAAAATCATATTAGTTTCTGTAGCTGAGAGGGTTGTGGTTTCCTTTATTAGCTTCTTCTTTTTTGCTAAGTTCACTGTTTTGTCTACTAATGATTTGGGAAAGTTATTTTTCTGTGCTATTTCAGTTATTTTGTTGTATTCTGTTTTGTATTCTTCTGCTGTGAGAGGGATGTTTACCAGTCTGTGTGCTAAATTATTGAAGATTGCCTGTTTGTGGGATCTTGGGTTGTAGCCATTATTTTTTATGCAGTTGTCTGTCTGTGTTGGTTTTCTGCAAGTGCCAAAGTTCAGTCTGTTTTTGTTTCTCATTATTTTTAGATCCAAAAATGGTAAATACTCGTCTTTTTCTATTTATACAGTGAACTTGATGCTTTTTTCTTGGATATTTAAAAGTTTTAGTGCATCACTGATGTGTTTTTTTGGTACTATTGCAAAGATGTCATCTACTTACGTCATCTCCTTAAAAAACCTAATTTGCTCAAACATCAAAGATGCCATTCCATCTAACAACAAATCTGGTATATATCAAATTGAATGCAGTAACTCTAGTCAAATTTATATTGGAAAAACCAAAAGAAATTTAGAAACAAGAGCAAAGGAACACTTTAGAAACATAAAATATAAACAATTAGAAAAATCAGCAGTTGCCACACATTTTTGGGAAAAAAACCACAACATAAATCCAGAACCAAAACTACTAAAACATACTTAGAAAACAAGAACTATCCATATGGGAACAATCTTCATTTCAAAAAATAGGAACAAAGTATTCAATTTCGACATCCCCCAGAAAGATTTGTTTAGTAAGTTCCTTGAACCGCCACCAGAGGAGACCTATGGCAAAATATTATCAACTACACCAATGATAACCAGTCGATGGCCGGCTGAGGATAGAGGCAAAGTCTCTGAAACACGTTCTGGAAAAATTTAAAAGTAAGTGTTGTTAGTGTCATTAATCGACTCTCTTTAAATTTAATTTATCATAACAACACTGTGTTCAACACTTCCAAGAAAGGAATTGCAAAGCAAGTGGAATTGATGGTATTCCAGGGGAGTTTTGGAGAGCATGGAGTCTGAATGATAGCAGATTTAAGACTGTTAGTAAGGATACTAAACTCAATTTTTGAAGGTGGCAATGTCCCTAGGAGTTGGAAAACAGCAATAGTAGTGCCAATATTTAAGAATAAAAGGTATGTTAATAACCCAGCAAATTACAGGTGGATTAGCCTGTTATCAGTGTTAGGTAAAATTTATACTGGGGTACTAGCAGAATGGGTTCAAGTATGGGCAGAAGAGGAGGGAAAATTATCTGAACTACAAACAGGCTTTAGGAAAAATAGGAGAGTAACAGATAATAATTCCTTTCTTGGAAGTGTTGAAAACAGTGTTGTTATGGTAAATTAACTTTAAAGAGATTCGATTAAAGACACTAGACAACACTTACTTTTAAATTTTTCCGGAACATGTTTCTGAGGCTTTGCCTCTATCATCGGCCGGCTCTCGACTGGTTCTCGTTGGTGTAGCTGACGATATTTTGTCACAGGTCTCCTCTGGTGGCGGTTCAAGGAACTTGCTGAACAAATCTTTCTGGGGGATGTCGAAATTGAATACTTTGTTCCTATTTTTTGAAATGAAGATTTGTTCCCAAGTGGATAGTTCTTGTTTTCCTGATGTATGTTTTAGTAGTTTTGGTTCTGGATTTGTGTTGTGTTATGTAATGGATTAAAAACATGCGTCAGTTTCTCAAACAAAATTGAAGACTACATTGCAGATATCAACATTTCGACACAAATTCTACCAGTATCCATACAAAATTCAGTAAAAAGCCATTGTGAAAATATTTTGGAGGAAATAGAGAACAGATCCTTTCAGAAGAGAAAACATAATACTATCCATTCTTTGAAACAGAAAAACGTTATTTACACAAAGGCAGACAAAGGCAACAAGATTGTCATAATGGAAAAATCAGATTATATTGAAAAAATGGAAAAAATGCTAACTGACAATGAATATGAAACCATTAACAAAAATCCTCTAAAAACTTGCATACAGTCATTTGAAAAAACAATAGCAAAATCAAGC
This sequence comes from Mantis religiosa, assembly GCA_030765055.1. Classification (NCBI taxonomy): domain Eukaryota; kingdom Metazoa; phylum Arthropoda; class Insecta; order Mantodea; family Mantidae; genus Mantis; species Mantis religiosa. The sequence goes on from CM060948.1 coordinate 244,008,687, forward strand.
ATAATACCAAACAAATATGCAGCTAAACCGGATAACCCAACCTTACCTAGACTTTATGGCTTACCCAAAATACACAAACCATCCATAACAATGAGACCTATAGTTAGCAGTATAAATTCACCAACATACAAACTTGCAAAGTGGCTAACAAACAAATTCAATTCATTTCCAAAATTCGACAGCCTAAGCATCAAAAACACCTATGAACTTATAGAACACATTAAGGATACTGAACTAAAAGAAGAGGACACACTAGTCTCATTTGATGTTAAATCACTGTTTCCCAGCATACCAGTTAATCAACTCCCACCGTTGATAGAAAAATGGCTCAAATCACTTGGAATGGCATCATCTGAAATTTCAGACTACATTGAACTAACCAAATTATACATAGAACAAAATTTCTTCCAGTTTCAAACAAAATATTATCACCAAACTTCAGGGTTAGTAATGGGCAACCCCCTATCACTCTTCCTGGCCGATCTGTACATGAGTGCATTAGAAATAAGGATCAACAAAGGTTTCCCTTGGATGTTCAAACTCTGGCAACGATATGTAGATGACATCTTTGCAATAGTACCAAAAAAACACATCAGTGATGCACTAAAACTTTTAAATATCCAAGAAAAAAGCATCAAATTCACTGTAGAAATAGAAAAAGATGAGCATTTACCATTTTTGGATCTAAAAATAATGAGGAATAAAAACAGACTAAACTTTGGCATTTACAGAAAACCAACACAGACAGACAACTACATAAAAGCTAATGGCTACAACCCAAGATCCCACAAACAGGCAATCTTCAATAGTTTAGCACACAGACTGGTAAACATCCCTCTCACAGCAGAAGAATACAAAACAGAATACAACAAAATAATTGAAATAGCACAGAAAAATGACTTTCCCAAATCATTAGTGGACAAAAAAGTGAGCTTAGCAAAAAAGAAGAAGCTACTAAAGGAAACCACAACTCTCTCAGCTACAGAAACTAATATGATTTTCAAAAAATTCACGTACCATCCATGGGCCTATGATAAATTCAAAAAAGTCTTCAAAAAACAAAATATTCAACTAGCACCAGTCAACCATTTCTCCTTAAAAAACCTAATTTGCTCAAACATCAAAGATGCCATTCCATCTAACAAAAAATCTGGTATATATCAAATTGAATGCAATGACTGTAGTCAAATTTATATTGGAAAAACAAAAAGAAATTTAGAAACAAGAGCAAAGGAACACTTTAGAAACATAAAATATAAACAATTAGAAAAATCAGCAGTTGCCACACATTTTTGGGGGAAAAAAAAACACAACATAAATCCAGAACCAAAACTGCTAAAACATACATCAGGAAAACAAGAACTATCCGCATGGGAACAAATCTTCATTTCAAAAAATAGGAACAAAGTATTCAATTTCGACATCCCCCAAAAAGATTTGTTCAGCAAGTTCCTTGAACCGCCACCAGAGGAGACCTGTGACAAAATATCGTCAGCTACACCAACAAGAACCAGTCGAGAGCCAGCCGATGATAGAGGCAAAGCCTCAGAAACATGTTCCGGAAAAATTTAAAAGTAAGTGTTGTCTAGTGTCTTTAATCGACTCTCTTTAAAGTTAACAGATAATAACTTTGTAATATCAACATTGGGTAGTAAATATCTTGCAAATAAAAGGGGGAGATTTTATATGTTATTCATTGACTTTGAAAAAGCTTTTGATACAATAAATAGGGAAGTCTTATGGTATAAACTGAGCAAGAAAGGAATGAATAGTAAGTTCATAGGAACATTACAAAGGTTATATGCAAGCAATCATTTCTGTATAAGAACAGCAAATAATCTATTGACGAACACGACTTTAAATTACATAGGGTTAATACAAGGTTGCAAGTTAAGTCCTGTATTATGTCGTTGTTGTTTTAAATTGATAGGCTTTGGCAATTAAGCCATTAGCTCTCTTGCTCCCCAATATTTCTGTGTAGTGGGTCCGGAAGGTAGGGCTTCACAGGTTAAAAGATGTTCTTCAGTCATTTCCTCTTCTTTGTTGCACAGAGGACAATTTGGACTTGTATAAATTCCTATTCTGTGTAAGTGTTTGGCCAAATAATAATTTTCCGTAAGTAATCTAAAATTAGCTACTGCAGCTTTACGTGGGATTTCTGGAATAATTTCTGGATTTTTAATTAAAATTTTCCATTTTTTAACTTTGGCTTTGTTAAATATTGATTGGTTTTGTTTGTTTTTATATTTGCTTTTGATTAATCTTTTTATGGATGTAAAGGGTAAGTTTTTACTTTTGTTCTGAATTAAATTTGCACCTTTTTTGGCAAGAAAATCAGCTGATTCATTTCCGACAATTCCACAATGTGCAGGTAGCCACTGTAATATAATTCTTTTCTGTAGTTTTTGAAGTTGTTGGATCATTTTGTGACATTCCTTAATTTGGATTGACCTCATGTTATATGAACTTATTGCACATAAAGCTGCTTTAGAATCAGAAAGTATGACAGCATTTTTTAATTCATCTATTCTGTATAGAAGGTGCTGGAGTGAAATATGAATAGCCGTTACTTCTGCATCAAAATTTGTTGTGTGGTATCCTGCTGGTTGATAGAATGAGAACAGTGCACACAGGACTTATTTATGCTATTTAAAACAAGTCCTGTATTATTTCATTTGTTCATCGATGATATTCTAGAGGAAATCAAGTATGAAAATAGACACCTTCCAGTAATTGGAAATAAAGAAGTAACGGGTATTATTTACTGATGATTCTTGTTGCAGGATCTATAACAAATGTAGGAGTATACAAAATTATGGGAGCCATACAGGAGTTTTGGAATAAATGGAATCTGAGAATAAACACTAACAAAACAAAAATAATGGTATTCAAAAAAGGTAATAAGTTAAGGAAGGATGCAAAATGGAGTTGGCAAGGGAATGAAATTGAGGTGGTAAAGAAATTTAATTATCTGGGAGTAAGGCTAAGCAGTAATGGTAGATGGATTGATCAAAAGAACACAGTATTAGCTAAAGGGAAACTGGCAATGAAAGCTATTAGAACATATATAGATAAAACACCAGGGATACAAATAAAATGGTTGGAGAGAATATATGGGGCAGTAATCGAGGCGAAAATGTTATGGAGCTGAAATTTGGGGCATAGAGGAAGGATGGGATAATGTAAACAAGGTGCATAGGAGTTTTGCCAACTAATTTTGGGCTTACCAAGAGCATCACCAAATGGGGTTACACAAATGGAATTAGGAAGGTATGGTAGCAAAGCTAAAATTATGGAAAGAGCATTGAAATACTGGTTCGGAATAAAATAATTGGAAACTAATAATATTTTGAAGCAGTGTATAGAAATGCAGCAAAAATGTATTAAAGAAGATACTTGGTATAAAAGTATACAAGAAATTCTAAATGAAATAGGATATGGGGATATGTGGAGGTATAGTAATAGATTAGAGAAAGGTTTCTGGAAGAGAGTCAAAATGAGGATAGAAGACACAGAAAGGCAGGATATAATGGTAGTTTAAATTCCAAAACCTCACTATGTACCTATAGAGAGATAAATGAATTGGGAAAGAGAAAAATATGTAGATATTTGTGACAAACCATGGGCCAGAACAGGAGTGACAAGGTTAGAAGGTGTGTTTGGAGGAATTTATTAACAGTGACGTCAAAATTAATATAAAAATTATTTGTGGTTGGTTTATTGACACTCGTCACTTACTTTTTCATATATTTATGAGAGACTAGTTTCAAAGGCCCTGGCCTCCATTTTCAATCTCTTCCCAACTGGCAACTGTTGTTATCTGCTCTCTCTGGTGGTGGAACTATGAACTTTTTTGTCAAATTATATGCTGGCGGGATTTTGAAGTTCCTTACGCGATCCTTATTTTTCCAGATGAATATGTTCTCCCATGTTGTCAATCTATTTTGGTTTATCACTCCTTTTAATAATTTTGGATTTGGATCAATGTCATGGTTTTCATTCCAAAAATGAAATGCTACTGCTGACTTGTCTTCTTGTTTCAATCTGATGTTTCTAAAGTGTTCTTTGACTCTGGTTTTTAAATTTCTTTTTGTTTGACCTATGTAGCATTTTTCACAATTCTTGCAATTTATTTGGTATATTCCAGATTTGTTACCTGAAGGAATTTCATCTTTTGTTTTTGAATTTAGTAATTTTAAAATTGAGTATCTATTAGTAGGTGCCAAGATGATATTTTGTTCCTTGAATATCTTTTTAAATTTATTAAATGTTTTTGGATGATATGTGAATGAACTGAATATGCTGTTGCTTTCTTTTTCTTTAATAAATGTGGTTGTTTCCTTAATGGTTTTCTTTAGTTTAGATTTTCTAATTTTCTTCAACACCAAACTTTTGTTGTATCCGTTTTCTTCTGCTATGTGTATTATTGCTTTTTGTTCCTTGAAATATTCTTCTTTTTCCATGGGTATGTTGACTAGTCTGTGTGTAAGGCTGTTTATTATTGCATGTTTATGTGTAATTGGGTTGTGGCTATTATTTTTTATATAATTTTCTGAATGTGTTGGCTTCCTGTAAATTCCAAATTTTATTTTTGTATCATTCCTGATGATATTTAGATCCAAGAAAGGTAGTTGTCCATTGATTTCCTTTTCTATTGTGAATTTGATAGTCCTTTCTTGCAGATTGAGTAATTTTAATGCATCATCTAAATGTTTACTTGGTACAATTGCAAAGATGTCGTCAACATATCTATACCAAACCTTGAAGATCAATGGGAAGGACTTTTTAATTTGTGTTTCAAATGCACTCATAAATAAGTTAGCCAAAAAAGGTGAAAGTGGATTGCCCATTGATAGTCCTGATTTCTGCTTGTAGTGTTTTCCATTAAAGCTAAAGAAGTTTTGTTCAATGCATATTTTTGTTAGAGAAATATATTCTTCTGCTTCTATTGCTTCCATATCAATTGTAGCTAGCCATTTTTTTAACACAGTCTGCAATTTTTCTGTTGGTATGCTTGGAAATAAAGATGTGACATCAAATGAAACCAGTCTGTCATTTTTGTCCAAATTTATATCTTTGATTTTTTCTACTAAATCTAAAGAGTTACTTAAATTTGCACTTTCAAATTTTGGAAAACTATTAAATTTACTTAGTAACCATTTGGCCAAATTATATGTGGGGGCATTTATGCTACTAGTAATAGGTCTCATGCCTTTCCCTGTTTTATGAATTTTTGGCAGCCCATATACTCTTGGTAATGTTGGATTATCTACTTTAATTTTGTGCAATTCTTTTTTGTTGATTATTTTGCTCTCTTTTAGCGTTTTATTTGTGGTTTCAATGCAGTACTTTAATGGATTAGTTTCTACTTTTTGGTAATTACTGTCTTCTAACAAATCTTCCATCCTCTTTGTGTATTCTTCTTTTTCCAGAATTACTAGTTTATTTCCCTTGTCTGCTTTAGTATAAATAACCGGTTTCTTTTTAAGAGCTTTTATGATTTGGTTACTAAAATTCTTTTTCTTTTCATTTTTAATCTCTTCTACTATTTTGGAGAATAGAATAAAATAAAATAAAATAAAATAGAATAAATTAATAAATTAAAAAATTTATGCCAGAAAGCAGGCACTTTTAAAAAGATAAATCAAAAAGACAAACATAACCTAAAAGATCATCTAAACAATGTGGTAAACCTATCAAACCAAAATTTTACAAAAACAGAACTGAATATGCTGATTCTAGGTTTAAAGACATGTGTAGATTATTCCAACCAAATTGAAGATTACATTGCTGACATCCAAATTGCTACACAAACACTTGATGAAGAAAGTAAAAACACAGTAAAAAACAAATGCTCCAAAATAGTAGAAGAGATTAAAAATGAAAAGAAAAAGAATTTTAGTAACCAAATCATAAAAGCTCTTAAAAAGAAACCGGTTATTTATACTAAAGCAGACAAGGGAAATAAACTAGTAATTCTGGAAAAAGAAGAATACACAAAGAGGATGGAAGATTTGTTAGAAGACAGTAATTACCAAAAAGTAGAAACTAATCCATTAAAGTACTGCATTGAAACCACAAATAAAACGCTAAAAGAGAGCAAAATAATCAACAAAAAAGAATTGCACAAAATTAAAGTAGATAATCCAACATTACCAAGAGTATATGGGCTGCCAAAAATTCATAAAACAGGGAAAGGCATGAGACCTATTACTAGTAGCATAAATGCCCCCACATATAATTTGGCCAAATGGTTACTAAGTAAATTTAATAGTTTTCCAAAATTTGAAAGTGCAAATTTAAGTAACTCTTTAGATTTAGTAGAAAAAATCAAAGATATAAATTTGGACAAAAATGACAGACTGGTTTCATTTGATGTCACATCTTTATTTCCAAGCATACCAACAGAAAAATTGCAGACTGTGTTAAAAAAAATGGCTAGCTACAATTGATATGGAAGCAATAGAAGCAGAAGAATATATTTCTCTAACAAAAATATGCATTGAACAAAACTTCTTTAGCTTTAATGGAAAACACTACAAGCAGAAATCAGGACTATCAATGGGCAATCCACTTTCACCTTTTTTGGCTAACTTATTTATGAGTGCATTTGAAACACAAATTAAAAAGTCCTTCCCATTGATCTTCAAGGTTTGGTATAGATATGTTGACGACATCTTTGCAATTGTACCAAGTAAACATTTAGATGATGCATTAAAATTACTCAATCTGCAAGAAAGGACTATCAAATTCACAATAGAAAAGGAAATCAATGGACAACTACCTTTCTTGGATCTAAATATCATCAGGAATGATACAAAAATAAAATTTGGAATTTACAGGAAGCCAACACATTCAGAAAATTATATAAAAAATAATAGCCACAACCCAATTACACATAAACATGCAATAATAAACAGCCTTACACACAGACTAGTCAACATACCCATGGAAAAAGAAGAATATTTCAAGGAACAAAAAGCAATAATACACATAGCAGAAGAAAACGGATACAACAAAAGTTTGGTGTTGAAGAAAATTAGAAAATCTAAACTAAAGAAAACCATTAAGGAAACAACCACATTTATTAAAGAAAAAGAAAGCAACAGCATATTCAGTTCATTCACATATCATCCAAAAACATTTAATAAATTTAAAAAGATATTCAAGGAACAAAATATCATCTTGGCACCTACTAATAGATACTCAATTTTAAAATTACTAAATTCAAAAACAAAAGATGAAATTCCTTCAGGTAACAAATCTGGAATATACCAAATAAATTGCAAGAATTGTGAAAAATGCTACATAGGTCAAACAAAAAGAAATTTAAAAACCAGAGTCAAAGAACACTTTAGAAACATCAGATTGAAACAAGAAGACAAGTCAGCAGTAGCATTTCATTTTTGGAATGAAAACCATGACATTGATCCAAATCCAAAATTATTAAAAGGAGTGATAAACCAAAATAGATTGACAACATGGGAGAACATATTCATCTGGAAAAATAAGGATCGCGTAAGGAACTTCAAAATCCCGCCAGCATATAATTTGACAAAAAAGTTCATAGTTCCACCACCAGAGAGAGCAGATAACAACAGTTGCCAGTTGGGAAGAGATTGAAAATGGAGGCCAGGGCCTTTGAAACTAGTCTCTCATAAATATATGAAAAAGTAAGTGACGAGTGTCAATAAACCAACCACAAATAATTTTTATATTAAGGTTAGAAGGATTTGGGGAGAGAGAAGAAAGAGGAAAGTGTATAATGTATAATATGAAAACATAGTTTGTGTCATTTATTGATAGAATGTGAAGAGACAAAGAATTGGAGAGGAAAAATACTCGAAAAGAAGTGGACTATGTTACCTAGTGAAATTTTAGTTAAAAGGGTACTGAGTGTTAAATCAAGAAACAGTGTCTTGGAAATAGGAAAGTACTTAGGTTTAGTGAAAAATAAATGATTAAGAAACATTAGTAATATTTGAGTTTGATTTATGAGTCACTATGTTACTATGTTTAGTAATAATCATGATAATGTAGATTGAGGACTAAACGTGGTAAATAGGGTCCTATAGCTCAAAAACCATGGTGTTAGAGTCTATGGGCCCAAAGAAATTCAGCAACTCAATAAAGAGTTTTAATTTGATAGGTAATTAGAGATATGTAGCAGTGTATATATATATAAAGATAAATATTATTAAATTGTAAATGTATAAGAATTTGTATATATAATGAAGTTAAATAAATTTATTGAATTCAATTCAATTTGATACTTTTAATAACTGACAATGGGAATATTCAGTCAAAAGAACTGAAAACTAAAAAGTACTTAGCAGATGATTGTATTTTATACTAGTTTTTTGTCATTGTGACATAGCATCCTACAATAATTTGACATCATGGATTCCTTCCAGATGTTGTGGTAGCATTTATTCATTGACATAATGCCTTGATGAAACCTCTCATCATGACATCAATGGCATTTACATACTGTAGTATTGGTACTGTTGACATGATCATCGAACACACTGTCGAGATTACCAAGGAGATAATAAATCTAAGAAATTGCCACATTTTGCTGATTCCTATGTTTCATCATGACTCATCATTGCTAGATCATGGGTTCTGCAAAATTTTATGCACTCTGTCACACTGTTCATTATGCATCTTCTTTTTTGTGGCTATGTGTTTCTGGATTGATATTTTATGTGCAGAATCAATCTGAACAACAGTGTTTACATTTCCCAGTAATTTAAATTTTCAAACACTTGCCTTGTGCTTTGCAATTCGTTCACTCAAATGTTTCGATTTCTTACAACCAACCATCATCCACTGGCCTTCACCACCAAATAACAAACAGTAAAAACAAAACACACTTTGTTTTTCCACTCTATTAATTTTAAATAAATAATTCACTCTGTTCATTTTAAAGCTGCACTACTTTGTCCACCAAATAATTAAGATTTCAACAACAATCACACAAATGCTAAATTTCATGTAATAGTCTACAACTAGTTGGCTCCAAACATTGCTGTGAGCGATATAGGAAGAGGAGAGTAGGGGAGCGACTTTGCCAGACTGGCAAAGTGTATAGAGAGGTGACTGTGGGCCCATGTAATCTGGCCCAACGTTCTGCTTCACAACAAGGAGACCAGCGCGGTTGTTGATATAACACTACGGTTTGCAAGTTTCAGTAACCATTAAAAATTACGGTATAATAAATTATTGATTGTTACAGTTGAATAAAATATAAAATGTATTTTTTTCTTCAAATTAAAAAACTCCTATAAGTTACATGATATTATTTGTGGGGTCTGGCCCCTCTGGTCCTTAATAACAGTCTGCCCGAATAAACAACATAATGAAAACCTCAAAAGTATGATATACAAGACTTTAGCAAGACTGGTCTTACGTTATGGTAGTGAGACATGGACAATACAGCAAAAAGATGAAAAAAGGATAACAATTAATGCAATTAGATTCATACACTCAACAGTTATCTATGCAAGACAGCAATACCATTCTTATGGAAGTGTGACATGGACAGTGAGACAAAGAGATAAAACAGGTTAGCAACTAATGAAATCAGATTCATGCACTCAACAGCTGGCTATAGAAGATGGGAACACAATGAAGATGTGCTAAAGGATCCACAAATGTAATCCAGTATAGTGTGACTTTGTGGGTTCGTGAAATTAAAAGTCTGATTACACCACTAAAAATGTTCTTTATTTCCACCGACTTACAGTTGAACACTTGCCAATTACACAGAATTACCTAATGCACACAATTACTATTCGCCAGTTCGTACATTACAGTTCCCTTTTTGCTCTCGCAATTACGTACACTCCTCCGATACACGTACACAGTGTTCTCGTCCGTTCACTAACACGGCGCTCCTTCGCTGCTTGCCAAGCACTGACTGTCCTCACTCATTGCAGCCCTTTTTATAGGAATATCACTGTTTTCTAGAAGTCTCTGCTTTCAGTGAATCACCGCGAAGGTTCCAGATGGCAGTGGAAGGGGGAAGAGGCGGCCAGCGACAAGTGGCACTTCCCTAATCATCCCCTCGGTTAGTGACTGAGACTAATGGGTGGGTGTGGCTTGGATGCCTCTGGTCCCTTCTCAGCTGTCGTTGGTCGGCTTTCCGATAATTGGGTGACACTGCTCCCTCCTCAAAGCTGGTCGTCCCGAAGAGCACCATCGTTGCAGGCTAGACGATCCAGTTGAACCACCAACATCTTTCCTCGGGGCACCTTCTGGATGCAGTAGACCACATCATTTATTCTCTTCACCACCCGGTACGGCCCTTGCCATGGCTGCTGAAGCTTCGGGCAGCGTCCCTTGGTCCGCGTAGGACGGTACAACCAGACCAGGTCACCTCGCTGGAACCCTTGGCTGTTGGCTCGCCTGTCATATCTGGTCTTCATGCGGTCGCTCGCCTTCTGGATGTTCTGGCGAGCTATCTCGTGCATGTCGTGGAGGTGGTCCACCATGTTCTCCACATACTCGGTCACGGCTGCTTCGCCTCCGGAGGGCTTCCAAAGGCCAGGTCACAAGGGAGGGGTAACTCTCGGCCAAACATTAAGCTGGCTGGCGTCATTCCAGTTGTGTTGTGTGTAGACGAGCGGTAGGCCAGCAAGAACAGTGGCACCTTGATGTCCCAGTCTCGCTGATGGCTGGCCACGACCTTCCTCAGGTGTTCCTCTAAGGTCTTGATGTATCTTTCGACCATGCCATCCGACTGGGTATGTAGAGGCGTCGTGCGGGTCTTGTTCACCCCAAGCCCTTGTAGTGCCTGCTTCATTAGGTTGGACTCAAAGTTTGTACCCTGGTCACTGTGTAGCTCTAACGGGACCACAAATCGACAGAACACTTGCTCCACGAGGCAGTCTGTGATTGTCTTTGCCTCTTGTCTTTGGGATGGCATACACCTCCGGCTACTTGGTGAAGTAGTCCACGACCACCATTAGCTACTTGTTGCCTCGGTCGGAAACTGGGAACGGTCCAGCAATGTCAACGGCGATCCGTTCGAATGGCGCTCCGACGTTGCACTGCTGCATGCGACCCCGGCTCCTAGACTGGGGGCCACGACTCGCCGCTCACACGTGACACTGACGGCACCATCTCAGCATCTGCTCGGAGTCTCAGCCAGTAGTAGCGCTGCCGTAGTTTGTCAATCGTTCGGTTCGCTCCCAGGTGTCCTCACGAAGTACCGGCGTGCACTTCCTCCAAGACTTCCGGGACCTTACTCCGGGGAAGTACCATCTGTTCTCTCTGCGTCTTCCCATCGGGTGATTCCCATACCCGGAACAGCACGCCCTCTCTGGTCTTCCACGAGTCCCATTGGGCCCAGTACGACTTGTAGGTGGCGCTCCTCGGTGCAATATCCTCCCAGGTTGGTCTCGTCCCTGCCTCCGTTTTCCTCAAGAGTGGTCCCAAGTCTGCGTCCTCCAGCTGCTCCCTCCTCAGGCCTGCGCTATCCCAGCCGTCCGCAGGCACTGCCACAACTACTTGGAGTGCTGCGGCACGCTCCTTCTCTTCCACTCTTGTGCACTGGCCGCACTCTTCTGGACAGGGTCTTCGGGACATGGCGTCTGCGTTACCGTGGCTCAACCCTCTACGATGTTCCGAGGTGAAGTGGTACTCCTGCAGCCTCTGGACCCAACGTGTTGTCTGGCCTTCCAGGTACTTAAAGCTCAATAGCCAGGTTAGGGCGGAATGGTCAGTCCTCAAGTGGAATGGCTGACCGTACAGGTACTTGTGGAAGTGCTCCAAGGTCTTTACTACCGCCAATAATTCTCGTTGGGTGACGCAGTAGTTCTTCTCTGCCTTGGATAGCGTCTTGCTGTAGTAGGCTATCACCCGATCATGGCCATCCTGGATCTGCGATAGGACACCACCAATGCAATGGTCGCTGGCGTCGGTGTCCACAATGAAGGCGCCACCCGGTTGTGGGAAACACAAAAGTGGAGCACTACACAGGGCCTCCTTTAGGTGCTGGAAAGCGTTTTCGGCGTCCTCCGTCCACACATAAGGCCGGTGTTCCTCTGTCAGGCGGGTAAGGGGTTTTGCGATGTTGGAGAACCCCTTTATGAAGCGGCGGTAATAACTGCACAGCCCCAGGAAACTGCGCAACTCTTTCTTATCCTTTGGCCAATCTCTCACAGCCTGTGTCTTCTCCGGGCTTGTGGCCACTCCGATTGCTGAGACTATGTGGCCTAAGTAGTTCAACTCCTTGCGGAAGAGCTGGCACTTCTTCGCGTTCAGCTTCAAGTTGGTCGCCTGGAGTCTCTTTAACACCTTACTCAGATTCTCGAGGTGATCATCAAAAGTCTTTCCGACGGGGTGATGATGTCGTCCAGGTATAGCAGGCAGGCATCGTAAGTCAGCCCTCTCATCACTGACTCCATGAGGCGTTGAAAGGTAGCTGGTGCGTTGCAGAGGCCAAAGAGCATAACCGTGAACTGCCAGAGCCCTTGGCCTGTCGAGAATGCGGTCTTCTCCTTGTCTCTTGGGTCTAGAGCCACATGCCAGTAGCCCGCCTTCAGGTCCAGGGTCGAGAACCACTGTGCACCAGCTAGCGTGTCCAGGGTGTCGTCAATCCGGGGTAAGGGAAAACAGTCCTTCCGGGTGACAGCGTTCAACTTTCTGTAGTCTACGCAGAAGCGCAGCTCACCGTTCTTCTTCGTCACCAAGACTACAGGGGAACACCAAGGGCTGTCAGACTATTCAATCACTCCCCTGGATCTCATGTCCTCCAGCATGTCTCGTACCGCCCCTTGCTTCACCAGCGGAACGCATCTAGGTGGTTGCCGAATAGGCCGGGCGTCCCCGGTGTCGATGCGGTGAAGCACCTTGTCCGTGCGGCCATAGTCACTGTCGCCTTGGCTGAAAACGCTCTGGTATCGCCTCAGCAGTTGTCGAAATTTCTCCAGCTGTTCTGCGGTCAGGTGGTCGGCCACCCTCTCCAGTAGGCCTTCTAGCCGGGGCCCCAGGTGTTGCGTCGGCACCGGCTCCTGTGTCTTGTCGATTGCTGTTACGCTCACCACGAAGTCCCACGTTCCCAACTCCGTCCCGGCCTGGACGTCGAGATCGGTGTCCGTTGGATTTAGCAGTCTCACTGGCACCTCCTCTCGGCACGGCAGCAATGCCCTGGCTACACACAGTCCGCGTACAGGCGTCTTCTGGTCCAGCATCATGTTCCTGGTTCTCTGGCCTTCCAGTTGCGCCGTCACCACCACCTCGCTCCTCGCGGGGACAACCACGTCTTCGTTCAAGATGACCCTGCAGATTCCAAGGCGCTCTTCGGGTTGACGGACTATAACCTCTTCTCCGTTAAGCCGCAGGACCTTCCTGCCGACGTCGACCGTCGCCTCGTGGCTCCTGAGGGCATCCAGTCCCAGAATCACCTCCTCAATCACCTTCGCGACGAACACCCAAAGACGTACGACACTCCGTCCCAAGGTCAACTTTAGCAGTGCCTCCTTCTCCACGGGCAAGGTGTCGCCGGATGCCGTCACAAGCTGGTATGGTCGGCATGGCTTCCTCGTCGGCAAACCCTTCGCCACGTCAGGTCTGATGATGGTCACGGCCGCCCCGGTGTCCAACAGCACGCGGCACGGATTTCCTCTTATTCAGCCGTCCGCGATGAGGCTGTCATCCATCCGCCGGCTGACGGCACGCAGTGTCACTCGAGGGGATGGTGGTGATGGCGCCAACTTGCCCCTCTCCACAACGGGCCCTACTCGTTTTTCCGGCTGCTCTTCCTGGTGTGGGCAGTCTCTCTGCAGGTGCCCGGTCTGTCCACACCCCCAACACAGGCCACTAGGTGTTCGCCGGCGTCCCTCGGCTGGTCTTCTGTCTCCGGTGTAGCGGACACTCCTGGTTCTTGACGTCGGGATAGCTGTTCCTTTGGCCGCCTCCATCCTTAATGCTGCTGTTAGCGCCTCGTGTATGGTGTTATAATCGCCGAGCATTAGGCGCTGACGAATCTCCGTGTCTCGTACCCCGTCCACGAATGTGTAGGCAGCTTCCCGGGATACGAACTCTGGTGGGAGGTCGACTAGGAACTTGCTAGCCAGTTGTTCAACTGCCAGGGCGAACTCCTGCAGCGTCTCCCCTGGCTGCTGTGACCATGCCTTCAGCTGGCTGCGGTACGCTGCGGCTAAGCGGTGATTCCCAAAATGATTCTCCAGGGCCTCCCAGATGTCCTTGGGCGCCGCCGTTGTCTGTACCGCGTTCAGGACTTCCGCGGCCTGTCCCTGGAGGCTGGCTATTAACTGTGTGTCCTCCAGTGACCATCTGTTGTGCTTGTCCACTGTGTCGAAGTGGCGGCGGAAGACCTCAAATGTTGACGCGCCGTCATATTTCGGAGGTTTGACGCGCGCCGATGTTGTGTCGCGTCCCGGTGCGTCGGCCTTCAAGTCCTTCAACCTCCTGCCGACGACGTCCTCCACCATGGCGCTCAGGGACTTGACGCTGCTGTCGGCCTTTCCTTCCAGGTTATTAACGCGGTTAGCAAGGTCTTCGACGTCTTCCGCCATGGCGTTACTGTTGGCCTTTTCCTCTAGGTCATTGAAGCGGTTCGCCAGGTCCTCGACGCGCTCGTCCACTTGGCCCATCCGCTTGCCCAGCTCCGTCACGTCATCCCTCACGCCGGCCAACTGTTCTTTAAATTTGGCGGCGAGAGCCTCGTTCGCCACCTTCATTTCCATGGTCAGTTCGGCCATATTTGCGGTCATCGTCGTGGCCAAGTTGTTGTTTGCCGTTTCCGTCTTTGCTGTTAATTCGACCTTCATTTCTTCTATCTTCTCGGTGATGTTGTCGTTGGCCATCTTGATTTGTTTCAACTCTGCGGCCAGGTTGTTATTTGCCGCTTCTGTTTTTGCAGCGAGGTTGTCATTCTCCGTCTTCATTTCTGTCAGTTCCGCCTTCATTTCCATCATCTTCTCCAAAATCTTTTCCAATGCCGCGTCCAGGGCTGTAATGTTCGGTGATGTTGTCGTCCCGCTTCCTGACACCAGTGTGACTTTGTGGGTTCGTGAAATTAAAAGTCCGATTACACCACTCAAAAATGTTCTTTATTTCCACCGATTTACAGTTGAACACTTGCCAATTACACAGAATTACGTAATGCACACAATTACTATTCGCCAGTTCGTACATTACAGTTCCCTTTTTGCTCTCGCAATTACGTACACTCCTCCGATACACGTACACAGTGTTCTCGTCCGTTCACTAACACGGCGCTCCTTCGCTGCTTGCCAAGCACTGACTGTCCTCACTCATTGCAGCCCTTTTTATAGGAATATCACTGTTTTCTAGAAGTCTCTGCTTTCAGTGAATCACCGCGAAGGTTCCAGATGGCAGTGGAAGGGGGAAGAGGCGGCCAGCGACAAGTGACACTTCCCTAATCATCCCCTCGGTTAGTGACTGAGACTAATGGGTGGGTGTGGCTTGGATGCCTCTGGTCCCTACTCAGCTGTCGTTGGTCGGCTTTCCGATAATTGGGTGACAATAGTAACAGTACCAGAACAACTGAAAGAAACGTGCTCTGAATGCACTGTAATAGAATCCCTAGAGCTGTGCTTAATTACCATCAGAGAGGGAAATGATGCTCATAAAATCAATAACAGGTCCTGTGCTAAACCAATGAAGAAGAAAGCATTGTGTAGTGCATTTTCATGTATCTTTTATGGCTTACGTCCTATAAAATTATATAAAATTCATTCAGAATGAAGAGGCTTTTGAAAGCTTTTCCTAAAAAATTTATGATGTATATTT
Organism: Mantis religiosa; assembly: GCA_030765055.1. Classification (NCBI taxonomy): domain Eukaryota; kingdom Metazoa; phylum Arthropoda; class Insecta; order Mantodea; family Mantidae; genus Mantis; species Mantis religiosa. Next base: position 244,024,473 of record CM060948.1, read on the forward strand.
TACATTTTATGTAAATATCTTAAATATACTATTGTAATAAGGAGATTTGATTATTTGCTGACAAGGTTGGGTTCAGATTGGTAGCTGGAAAGAACAAAAGGGATGTCTGTGGCAAAAGGTAAAATGGCCATGAGGGTGATAAGATCATGCTATAGTAAACTGTCAGATATAAATGTCTTGCTTTTTTTTAACGTGGAAGGAAAAAAATGGAGTTTACCCACACTAGCCCATGGGGATGGTGACATAGGAGTCGCCGCATCGGTGGGGTGTACCAATGCAGAATACCTACTAAAAAGCCCTCCACTACCTAGGGCAGCAGCCCTGGCAATGTTTGCTGGTCCCGCATATAGCACCCAGATTCATGTAGATGGTTAGTTCAGTGCAGCGAACCGCTGTGGTGTATTGGGGGAGCAAGACGTCATGATCACAAGATCCTGACGCCCACCATTCCATATTGGGTGGTCTTAGGCAATGTATCGCGCATTCAGGATGTAATCTGTAAACAAATCATAAAAAGCTCCGCGCATAGCCCTTGCGTTACTATAAGTCTAATCTAAATCTCTTTGTTCTGGTGTATAGGTGGGTCAAGTTGTGACTACTCTACTGTACATAACATGCAGGTATATAAAAATCGGCCCGGGGTGCATCATCACTATTTTAATAGCATCTAGGGGTAACTTCGAGTTTACATCGTATATATACATATACGTATGGTTTTTTTTTAATTGGTTGTGCTATGCAATTGATATATACATCTGGGCCTTACAGCGGCGTCTGTCTCTCGTGTGTCATTTGTTTGTAACTGGTTGCCATCAGTGCGCATATGGCGGGCGGCCTGCCTTTACTGGTGCAGGTGTGAGCTTGTGCCACTTGTGGGGGGACCTTCTACCCCCGGGTCCGCTGTGGCTGGATAGCACAAGGACTTGGAGGGCCACAGAGGGACAGTGGTGTGTCTTAGTGTTTGGTTTTTAGCTAATTGGCGGGTTGCATTAGTCGGGTGAGATAGTCATTTACATCTTCGGCGTCAGTGTGATTATTGATGGGTATGGTCCTGTTAAACAGCAACAAGGGCCTTTTATGTTTGCCAATATTGGCTTCATACTGTCCCAGGTTCGACATGAGTGGATTAAAGTGATTCTCGCATCTTTTATACATGTAAAACGCAAGCCGTTTAATGAATTGCTCAATTATATGCATGCTGAGGTTATGGTGGAGTATATCTACTGGTGCAGTCCATGGTACTTTGGAGCTGTTTTATGTGTGATTTTGCCCAGTAGCCCCAGACCGGAGCTGCGTACGTAGGTAATGACCGGTCGTATTAGTGTTTTATAAAGTGCTAGGCCTAATCTGGTGCTAATTGCCGTGTTTCTATTTAGCAATGGATATAGCCGGTGTAGCTGGTAGTTGGCTTTTCTTTTGACGCGCTTTACATGCTGTGCAAATGTTAGTCTCTTATCGAGTATAGCTCCAAGATATTTTACGTTGTCGGTCCAATGGATATTTTCCTGAAATAGTGTGAGTGGCCTTAGTGCGACTTTATGGGATGTTGGCTGCGTGAATAGAACCAATTGCGATTTTGAGGCATTCACTTTTATACGCCAACTGCTTAGCCAGGGCATTAAGTCATCTAGGGCGCTTTGCAGTCGTCTTGCTGCTACGTGTGATTATCATCCGCATATATGGATAATTACATATTCGCAGTAGTTGGAATGTCATTTATATACAAGTTGAATAATACGGGTCCCAGGATACTTCCTTGGGGAACCCCGGCTCTTATGTGCCTTGTAGTTGACGTGGTTTCGTTGATAACTACCTCGAAGTGGCATTCACTTAAATAAATGGCTATAAGTTTCACGATGATATCAGGAAAGTGTAATCTTCTCAGCTTGTATAACAGGCCTGGGTGATGCATGTGTCAAATGCACGTTGGATGTTGAGAAAGACCGCGGCTGTGCATCTTTTGGTATTGTAGCCATTTGTAATGTTTTCAACAAATCTAGTGAGCTGTGGAGTAGTGGAATGGCTTGCCCGAAAGCCAAATTGCCCGTTAATGAGGATGCTGTGCTTTTTGATATGGGTAATTAGTCGCTTTAGTATAACTTTTTCAGCCACCTTACTAACTGTATTTAGCAGGCTAATAGGCCTGTAGTTGTTTGGTAGCTTGGGTCCTTCCCCGGACATTAAAACTCGGTCATGCTTCTATGGATTTGGGAAGTAGCCAAATTGTAAGCAGTAATTTGTGATATCGCAAAGTATCTCTAATGCGAGATCACTCAGATTTTTCAATACCAAATTTGGTATTTTGTCAGGGCCAGGAGCTTTGGTGTCCTTCAGATTTTGAATTAACCGTTTCAGCTCCCCTTTGCTCGTTTTCCTTGCTCTATTGTGTGTAGGATCTGTGATGATGTTAGCAACGCTTTGTTCTTCCTGAGTACTGAAGTTTGCGTCATTCGGTTCTTCTTTGGGGCAGCAGATTGATTCGAGTGCATCTGCGAGTACGTTCACTTTTTTACCGTAGTTTCAGCATATCTGTTTAGGGTGTTCGGTATGTTTAGTGGAGGCACCTTAAATGGTTCCTTAACCAGCCTTTTAGTTAACTGACAAATTTGGCGGTTGTTCTCTTGCGCACTTGCAATGGTGTTTTCCCATTGTTGCTGTGGTATTGCACTGATTCGTGTTTTTATTTGGCTGTTGAGTTGCCCTGATTTATTTTATGTACAATATTTCACTACGCTGCCATTTGCGCCTTTCGTGATCCTGCTCTCGCATTAGTACGATTATGTCCGGTGGGTAGTTTATTTTGTGTTTTGGTATGATTTTATTGAGACAGTTGAGCATATTGCCACCTGTATTGCCATTTCAAGTTTAACAGTCTGTCTACCGTTTCCTGGTTCTGCAGAGACTCACGGTCCTGGAGGTGAGAATCTAGTGTATCGCGGAAGACTGCCCAATTTACACGGTGGAAGTCCATTCTCAGGGGTGGTGGAGTAAGAGTTGGTGGTTCCTCTATTTCGATTTGAACCGCGTAATGTTCTGATGCTAGCCTGTCTATTAGCCGTAGGTTATACCTAAACGTTGTGTTTTTGCAAAGGGCTAGGTGTAGTGTATTTGGTCGTTGCTGTCTGCTTTTGGGTATGTACGTATGCTCCAATGTGTGCACTGTTATATAGTTGTTATTTAGCATGTGTCTGTGGAGTGTTGCCAGTCACACTGTTTGAGTGGCATCTCCAACTTTCGTTTGAGGCATTGAAGTCCCCCGCTACTATGACACCGCCCTAAACTGAGTATTGTATCTAGATCTTAGTATAACAGTTGTCCCGATGGGTTATATATGCTCACAACCGTTAGCGGTTGATCTTTAATGTTAATGGAAATCCCTGTTCCCTCCATGTGCGTTAGTTCTGGTATAAATTTTTGGTAATGTTCTATTGAATTGTGTACTAGTATTGTGGTCCCTCCTCTTGCTAATCCATTTGGGCGATGAGTACGGTAGACGTGATCACTCGGTATTGAAAAACAGGCTTTTTCGTTCAGAAATGTCTCATTGAGCAGTACTAATGTTACTGGATTGAGAGCTAGGTGATATCTGAGTTCGTTTTGTTTGGAGCGCGCTCCTCTGCAGTTCCAGAACAGGAATTTCAGGCATTTATTATTGTCCATTTTGGTATATTAGGGGTGTGGTGTCTGTCATGTCTTTGGTCAACGCGACATTGCATGTGCGTGCCGAGCAACTACATGCAGGTATTTGGGCCCTTGAATTGGAAGTTATGGAATAGAAAGTCGTGCATGCTGACGAACAGCATATGACCCGCTTCTAAGTCTCCACCGCCTAGATGGGACAAGAACCACTCCTAGGTGGGGTCTAGGGAGATGGTGCCTAGCTCGCCGGATGGATCAGGAGTGTAGGTGGGTTTGGCTGGCGGATTGTGCGGGGGAGGGATTGTTGCTGTGTGTTGCCTCCTTGCTGGTCTGGCTGCCGCTGCGACTGTGGCTTCTCTCTGGCCAGTGCTGTTGGGCAGGTGGCCGTGGTGCTGTCCTCTGTTGCGACGCAGGCGGTGGCAGTGTCCTCTGTGGTGCCACAGCATTGGGATGCGTGTTGAGTCGGGTAACTGCAGCATAGGAACCGCGATAACAGGACGCCACATCCCACATCCGTCGGTTACCTTGTGCTGTAGGTGCTATTGGTAGGCCAGCTAGGCGCCTATACCCTTCCACCGTGCCGCGTGTTCCAGTGACCCGAAGAGGGCGCACTTTCGTCCGAGTGACTCGCAACGTCTCACGTGGTGGTTTCCAGCGCACCGGGAGCAAACTTGAGACGCATCACAGTTCCGGGCTAGATGCCGGAAGTGAAGGCACCGGCCACACTGCGCCGGATCGCTGGGAGGGACGTAGTCCTCGACACGTACTCTACAGCGCGCTAGGTCAGTAACGGACTTAATGGCCGTAGAGTCAGTCACATTCGGCAGGTCAGCTGTAAATATTGGCAGATGTGCCCTATCCCTACGGGAGTGCAGTTGACCAACCTTAAGGACTTCAAAGCCTAGGCCTGTTAGTTCCATTTTGACCTCCACGGTCATGTTCCCGTACATCCCCTTTATCACAACATTGTAGGCTCGCTCGTCAGGGGGAGTAGTGAGGTGGAAAGGTACTTTATTGGTGCGGCAGTGTCGTAAAAAGTTGTTGTAGTCCTCAAGGGTGGTGAATTGGAACCCGCGGTACGAGGACAGGTACTTTTTGGACCTGTAGACCCTATCAAACTCGCCGGTCAATGCAGCCAGGCTACACTTGTTCTAGTACGCTACATGGACCTTTGCGAGATCCTGTCTCGGCTGGTGCAAGAAGCGCTAGTCTAGGGCCTCCCCTAGCTGCCTCTCCTTAGCGCCCAGAGCCTCAACTCGCTTGAGCAGTAGTGACAGGTTGAGGTGTGGTGGTTCTGGTGACAGATGGTGGTGATAAAGAATGGTCATCATCGCTGTCACTGCAGGCCGGATCCTCATCCAAAATGGATGCCACGGGTTCGATCGGATGCGGCTTTTCCTTCAAGCCGTTAGGGCTGGAGTCATTGGTTCTCTTTGTCTTCGACAGTCCGCTAGTGCTAGGTTTGTCTCGTGGCGTTTCTAGTGCGTTCTGGTGTCTTGTCACGGGGGCCATGTTAGTAGTCCTTAATATCTAATTGAGCCAAATCTAGAAGAGAGAAGAGAAAAGGCCTAGTGACCTGCTGCCTGGCACCTAATCTGTTTGGGCTTCTCGCTCTTTGTGATTTCAGGTGCGCAAGTCAGCAGCGGCTATCTTATATTTTAACCTATCGGCGGCCTTAATACTAGATAGAGATAGAGGAAAACAGTTTAAGAATGAGAGAAAGAACAGATAGTGGGCGCTGAGAATGGTGAGCAATAGAGGACCAACCCAAATGGGCGCCTAAGAACCAGTCAATAGACTTATTTATGCACAGAGGATCTACCTAAAAGTCCGAAGACCCTGGCCTCCTTCTACCCGGGAGCGATGGAAAACTCCGGGGCTCTTTGCATAGAGCAATGCCTGGTTTCCTAAAAAGCCACACCATCGACAACAACGTCAAAACGGAATGGAAGTGGATACGCCACTTACGCGCGTCAACCCCGCAGGGAAGACTACCGAAAAACCTCGGTGGGGCCGTCTGGTGATCTAGCACACCTTCTACTAACTCTGCAAGTTAATACCCGGGACTTAGGAGGCAACTCTCTACCCATTCCGGGCGGCCTTAGCCTGGTCGGAGGTACCCGATTTCCCGCGGGTGTCGGTAACACACTGTCCCCTCGATTCCAACCCAATCCAAACAACTCCCCGACGGGAGGGGTTCGGAAGTTCGGCCCGAGGTTCCTCTGGTAACGTCAGAGGCACCACGAGTGCTAAGGGTCCGCAGCGCTCGCACCACAGCAGCTGAAGGGGACGGATCCCCTCCCCTACGGGATATGCAGCCTTGTTGCCCTACCCAGCTAAACTATTGGTTAACCCGCTACATGTAATCCGGCGGCGAGCTGCTTCTCGCTGGCCGTCGGCCGGCTGGTTCTCCGTAGTCGCTGGAAGCTCTCGGAGAAGAACCAGTTCTACAACCTCCTCGCTTGAACACCTTCACTGGACGAAATGTCAAATGGTTGGAGAGGATTTATATGGCTAGCTTGGAAGATGGCAATATCATTAAAGAATGTGTTGTTGTTTTCAAATGCTAGACTTTGGCAATGAAGCCATTAGCTCTCTTGCTCTCCAATATTTCTCTATAACAATTTTTTCAGATTCAAAGGAGAAGTAACTGTGGTGGGTCTTGGGCACATAAAATGAATGACGTGTTGAAGCAGATAGGTATGGGTTGTTCTTGGATAAATGCAGAGTATGGGTATAGAGGTTTCTGGAAAGAAGTTAAGCTAAAATTAGAAGATATTGACAGACAAGACATTTTTGTCAATACAAGTGTCAAAAGCTCACTGAGGTTATATAGAGAAATAAAAACAACCTGCGGGAGGGAAGGATGTATAGACATATGTAATAAGTTAGGGCGAGAAGGTTTTGCTTGGGCAAGAACAGGAGTGAGAAACTTGAAAGGTGTAGGCCAAGAGAGGGAGCTAGATAAATGTCCATTGTATGGAGAAGAGAATGCAGATTTCCATTGTATTGTCACCCGAACATCGGAATTCCCGATAGAACCGGCCGGCAGTAGGGCCAGGCGGGAAGCATTCAGGCCACACCTACCCATTTATCTGTGTCACTAACTGAGGGGATGATTAGAAGAGCGGTACGAGCCCTGTACCGTCTCTTTCCCCTTTCTTGGCATCTGGAACCTTCAGGGTGATTCGCTGACTTTCAGAAACAGCAATCTATGTAATTGGCAATTCTATGTAATTGGCAAGTGTTCCAACTGTAATTCGGTGGAAATAAAGAACATTTTGAGTTTGTGCAATTGGACTTTTAATTTCACGAACCCACAAAGTCACAGTATATTATATTATAGTCAAACAAAGATATGGAGAAAGCAGGCCTGGCTACGTAAATGGGACAATTTGGGGATCGAAGTAGTAATTAGAAAAATTTTGTCAGTAAAAGGGGAAAAGAACAGGAGAAATATAGGGAATTATTTAGGGAAAGTTAAAGAGAGATGGCTAAGAACAATTAAGAGAAAAATGTAGAGGGCAAAAGTGTAAAAAGGAGTAGAGGGCCTCTTATACACAAAAACCTAGGGTTAAGTGTATGGGGACCGAATTATTATTCACAGGCAACATAGTAGGATTTTCAGGATTTAGGAATATATGGCGTTTGCCAATATGGATTTTATAACTGTAATCTTGATCTTGTATTTCCATTTGATGATGAAAAAGAAAAGATTAGAAATAAATTAGAAATTACTATTTTAATAAGAAGCTATTTCTGGGGGAAAAAGAAAACAAAAAGCATTTTGAAAAATCTTCCACGTAAAGGGTAGTTATGGCTGGAGGATTTTCTTGAAAATCTTTGTGTCACATCTGTAGAGAATGCTCAACCTAAATACAAAGTGTGGATTTATCTAATATAGTGTTTTTAGAATTATGCCTCTCTCTCTCTCTCTCTCTCTCTCTCTCTCTCTCTCTCTCTCTCTCTCTCTCTCTCTCTCTCTCTCTCTCTCTCTCTCTCTCTCTCTCACTCTCACTCTCTCACTCTCACACATAAACACACACACACACACACACACACACACACACACACACACACACACACACACACCTGGATGGATGGACAGATGTTTTTTCAAAGGATGCCTTTTGGAATCTGAGCCACAAAATATATTTCTGGTAAAGTCTCATATCAAATTTTTGGATGAAATTTGTACTACCTCTTAACTATTAAATGTAGGTGGTAGAGAGAGTAAACTCCAATTTCATTAGTTTGGAAAATGTAACATACATCAGAGAAAGAGAGAGAGGGTGAGAAAGGAGCCTTGGCATATAATACAATTATGCAAGTAGAGATAAAGGTACAAGAGGAATTAATAAGTAAGTTATAATTTATAGATGAGTCGTATTTATTACACATCAGCTTCACTTACGTACCTATTTTGAGGACATGTTTTGCAAACCATCGTTTGCATCGTCGGCTCTTATGCGACTAAAGCTGATCCAGTGGTTTGGATAATTCTGGAGTTGCTGCTGCCATCTTTTGATTTAGTGATGAACTTAAATGTGGGATTCCCTTCTGGCGGGATTTCAAAGTTCATTAGTTGGCGTTTATGTTTTTCTATGTATATTCTCTCCCATATGACGAGTTCACGATGTTTTTGTACGTATTTTAATAATTCGGTGCTATCATCAATTTCATGATTTTCAGACCAGAAATGAGCTGCTATTGCGGACTTATCAATATTTTTGTATCTTAAGTGCCTGAGGTGTTCTTTCTTTCTAGTGCCTATGTAAATTTTTTCACACTCTTTACACTTAATCTTGTAAATTCCTGACTTTTCTTCTGGTTTTATCTTATTATTATTACTATTATTATTATTATTATTATTATTATTATTATTATTATTATTATTATTATTATTATTATTATTATTATTATTATTATTATTATTATTATTATTATTATTATTATTATTATTATTATTATTATTATTATTATTATTATTATTATTATTATTATTATTATTATTATTATTATTATTATTATTATTATTATTATTATTATTATTATTATTATTATTATTATTATTATTATTATTATTATTATTATTATTATTATTATTATTATTATTATTATTATTATTATTATTATTATTATTATTATTATTATTATTATTATTATTACTATTACTATTACTATTACTATTACTATTACTATTACTATTACTATTACTATTACTATTACTATTACTATTACTATTACTATTACTATTACTATTACTATTACTATTACTATTACTATTACTATTACTATTACTATTACTATTACTATTACTATTACTATTACTATTACTATTACTATTACTATTACTATTACTATTACTATTACTATTACTATTACTATTACTATTACTATTACTATTACTATTACTATTACTATTACTATTACTATTACTATTACTATTACTATTACTATTACTATTACTATTACTATTACTATTACTATTACTATTACTATTACTATTACTATTACTATTACTATTACTATTACTATTACTATTACTATTACTATTACTATTACTATTACTATTACTATTACTATTACTATTACTATTACTATTACTATTATTATTATTATTATTATTATTATTATTATTATTATTATTATTATTATTATTATTATTATTATTATTATTATTATTACCTATCATTAAGTAGGTTTTTAATGTTGTAAATGGTTTTTGGTGCCAATGTTATATGCATTTCTTGAATATTTTTTGGGTGGTAAGTAATCTAATTTCTTGTTAAAAACAGCTAAATCTCGAAATAAGTAATTTGTTTATTCACAGGTCTGGTGAAGTGATTTTGGTAAATGAACAATTGAAGGGGAGAGTCAGTGATCCTGGCTGTGTTTGCTGGATGGCTATTAACATCTTAACTGTGGGGCTTGGAATTCTTTTGTTTATAAATGCTATCATTCTGATGGATGGCTACTACAGCACATGCAACCAATACAGAAAAACTCTCACGCGAAACTTGGATGCATCTGATCAAATGTCAACAGTGATATATCATCGACTTCCATGTGGCGCAATTTTTGACTTCATGGATTATCTGGAGCCCACAAAAAGACCTTTCTTACAGAAGGATGGTGTGGAGTACAGTTATTCCCCTGTAAATACAAGCAATAAAGAAAGAGGATCTTTCATCAACACAGGACTTTCCTTGCAGATTGCAGTTATTTCTGCATGGTTCAACTGCACTGTTTGGGTAGCTTTATTTTTGTGTAACTGTTTATTACTTCGCTCCTATGGAAGAAATGATTTCTGTAGATATTAACGAAGAATGTACTTTAAGTTAGTGTATTAAAATACATTTTTATATGTATATATAGTAAGTATTTTATTCACTCTTAAGTTTATCTGCTAATCATTTGTATATCATACAAGGGGGAGTCAAATGAAGTCAGGACGGCACGTTGGCCATGGTAGCTCAATGGGTTAGAGTGATTGAACGGAAACCAGGAGATCCGTGGTTCAAATCCCGGCCATGACATTGAATTTTTCATGTTGACTCTATCCATCCAAAACCTTAGCCTATAAACGGCTAGTGTGGAGAAATGATTAATTTCCATCTACTAACTAAAATAATAAGAGTTAAAATGATGAAGCCTGGGACTCAAGTACTTACGATAGTAAGTCGCCACAAACGGTGTATCTTGGATGCGACAGCCCCTAGTGGTTTACCGGGGAAATATATGAGTCAAATGGAGAATTTGATGTCAGGACGGCACGTTGGCCATGGTAGCTCAATGGATTAGAGCGACTGGACGGAAACCAGGAGATCCGTGGTTCATATCCCGGCCATGGCATTGAATTTTTTATGTTGACTCTATCCATTGTGCCATATGTTTCCTGAAATTCATTCCTATTGAAATCCATTGGCGAATGAAGTTCCAGTATGGTGATGCATGTCTGTCACTGCAGCAAGTGTATTATGAGTGGAGCAGAAAGTTACTCCCTAAGCTTCACAAAGTATGTGCAAGATGGGTGCTACAGTAGCTCAATCCAGAACTCAGTTCCATGTTCGCCAAACCTCACACCAAATGATTACCGCATGTTTGGACAACTCATAGAGGTGATGGGAGGAAAGAAATTTCATTTCAATGAAGAGGTGCACCAGTGGCTGTACACATGACCAAAATAATTTTTTTTCAGAGGAATCTGTGCTGGAGGAAGTGTGTTGAATAGGAACACTTGTGTTCCATTTTTGTTCAATAAAAAAAAAATATATATATGAGGTTTCCATTTGACTCCTTTTCATAACAAAGTTGACTTTAAATTAAACTACATAACAGGAATTAATATAATTTTAAGTTCAACTAGTACTCCATGCTCCATATATTGCTAGTGTTCACCTAGAATGTGTTTCATTAGGACCTTCCCAACATCCTCAGCTGATGTTGATATTTGCTGAGGATGCATCAAATGGAAAAAAAATGAATTTGCAGGAAAGAAAAATCGAGGTGGTGCTTATACACATGGAGACAAATTATATTAGGAGGAGTGTCCAACCACTAGAAATAATGGGTGATACAATGGACTTGGTAAGTGAAATTAGACGTCAGTCACGAGATACAAAAATTATAATAAGTGAGTGCTATGGAGACATAATATAAGCACCAGGTATGTAAGGAATATTAATCAGGAACTCAGTTGGCTATGTTCGGTACAAGACTGTTTGATGCTAGATGCTAATTTCTGGTTAAAGGATTGGGGCTTTGGTAGAGATGGGATACACTTGAGTAGAAGTGGTTCACATAAATTTGGAAACTTGATAAATATTGCAATATCGTTGTTAAAGGGAAATGCGTAAACTTGTTGGTGGATGCATTAAATAAAACTGACATGGAAATACACTACAAAACATGTGTTACATTGACTACACAGATGAGTGAATGTAGTGAAACATTTATATTTCATATAAACATTCAATCTATTAAAAATAGAATACATGAACTGGAAATATTTAGTTATATTTAGTTATTTAGTTATATATATTATCACAATATGATATTTTATGTATTAATAAACATTGGCTTGTCAAGGCAGAAATTAATTTATATGTTCCCAGTGGCTTCATTATTGCAGTCAGTTACTGTAGAGACAAAATGAAACATGGAGGTGTAGCAATATTTATCAGGCCAAATCTTGAATTAGAATATAGATTAATTAATGTTAATGAAGTATGTAAAGAAGGTAAGTTTGAAGCAGCTGCAATCTCACTGCCAGATTGTAAGTCTATAATTGTCTCACTGAATATCACACTGCATAATAATTTTGATTTCTTTATAGAGAAGGTAGAAAGACTGATACAGTGCTGTAATCAGTTAAATAGAAAATTTAGAATTGTTATAATGGGAGACCTTAATCATGATATTAGGATTGCTTGTCCAAAGAATAATGTATTCTTAGATGTCTTAATACCTTATAACTGTTATTATTTCAACAAAATCCCAATTAGATTAAATGCTTGCTTAGAAAATGTTATCTCAAATATCCACAAGAATGAGGTTAGACTTGAAATATTGCATCTATTACTTTCCGATCACTGTGGACTATTGCTTCAGATACCCAAAGAAATGGAAATCATAGCAAAACTAAACAAAACTATATCAATTAGGAAATTGGGTGGTACACAAATTGAATTACTTAGATCTTCATTAGTTGGCATGGATATAATGAGTGTAATCCATATTAAATATGCATTTTATGTTTTTATGTATATATTGTGTACAATTATTAATAATTGCTGTCCTATCTCAAAAGAAAGAATAGTTAATAAAAGGGAAGTCAATAATACATCAAATTGGTATTCTTCAGAATTATTAAATATTAGAATTTTAATGTTGATTATATATACAAATATAATAATTTGTAACTTAAAACTTCACATATGAGAAATGATAATTCTTATAAATTCTCCAGGATCGCAGTTTCATGTATACTACACATCTTCAGCTGTCGCCATCGTTACTAAACACTAGATGTTGATATGTTGTTGGTATGTTCATATTTTACGTATTTATTCATTTCTAATTTGAAGCATTTTGTTCTCGTTACTTTTGCTTTTAGGTTACTATGGACAATTTCGCTTATAATAACTGCATGCATTTAATTTAAATTTTATGGATACTAAATCCGAAATTAAATTATATTTAAAACTTCAAAAGAAAAAGAGATTTATTCTTGCAGATATTCCTTTTCTAAATCTTCATTTAAAACATAAGGTAATTCCTATCTTTGTTAGAAAAAGTATTAAATTTGATAATGATAGTATTCATCAAAATGTTGCAGAGAAAAAAGTAATTCAAGTTAGGAGAAGTTTACTTTTTAAAGACTTAAATAATATTGAACTTAAGTTATATGATTTGCATCTAAAATTAACAAAGATTTTAGGTTATTCAATTTGGCTTAATTTAGAATCCAAATTATTTCATATTCTTAATTTAAATATAAAAAATAAAACTGCTATTTTAAAAAACAAATTATATAATTTGCATTTGAAACAAAATAAATTAAACCCAATTATTAAAAATTATAAAGATAATGTTAATTTATCAAATTGTAACTTTAATGAAAAAGAGTTAAAGTTTTTAAATCAAGGTTTAAAAACGTGTGTAGATTTTTCAAAAAATATAGATGATTATATTGCAGATATAGAAATTGCTAGTCAAGATTTAAGTGAAAATAATTAATCATTGATTAAATTGAAATGTAGCAAAATATTACAAAATTTAGATAAATACCAACCTAAGAGATATAATAATAATAAACATATTATTAAATCATTAAATCAAAAGATTTAACTTTCACTAAAGCGAATAAAGGTAATAGAATTGTAATTTTAGATAAATCTGATTATATTAATAGAGTAAAACTTTTACTTCAAGGTGAAGATTTCATAAAAATTAATAAAGACTCTTTAAAATATCTTATTTCAAATTTTAATAAAGTGCTTAATGAAGTGAAAATTATATCAAATAAAGAAAAACATTTAGTAAAAGTTAGTAAGCATATTTTACCTGGAATTTATGTTCTTCCTAAAATTCATATACCTGGAAATAAAATGAGACCTATTGTAAATTGTACAAATTCACCAACTTATAATTTAGCTAAATGGTTACATAAAAATTTAGTAATTTTGATAAATTTGAGAGTTTAAGCTGAACGCGAAGAAGTGCCAGCTCTTCTGCAAGGAAGTCAACTACTTGGGCCACATAGTCTCAGCAACCGGAGTGGCCACAGACTCGGAGAAGACACAGGCTGTGAGAGATTGGCCTCGCCCAAAGGATAAGAAAGAGTTGTGTAGTTTCCTAAGGCTGTGCAGTTATTACCAACGCTTCATAAAGAGGTCCTCCAACATCGCCAAACCCCTCAACCGCCTGACAGAGGAACACCGGCCTTATGTGTGGACGGAGGACGCCGAAGACGCTTTCCTGCACCTGAAGATGATCCTGTGCAGTGCTCCACTTTTGGTATTTCCACAACCGGGTGGCACCTTCATTGTGGACACGGACGCCAGCGACCATTGCATTGGAGGTGTCCTATCGCAGATCCAGGACGGCCATGAGCGGGTGATAGCCTACAACAGCATGACGCTATCCAAGGCAGAGAAGAACTACTGCGTCACCCGGTGAGAATTATTGGCGGTAGAAAAGACCTTGGAGCACTTTCACAAGTACCTGTACGGTCAGCCATTCCACCTGAGGACTGAACATTCCACCCTAACCTGGCTATTGAGCTTTAAGAACCTGGAAGGCCAGACAGCACGTTGGGTCCAGAGGTTTGCAGGAGTACGACTTCACCTCGAAGCATCGTAGAGGGAAGAGCCATGGTAACGCAGACGACATGTCCCGAAGACCCTGTCCAGAAGAGTGCGGCGAGTGCACAAGAGTGGAAGAGAAGGAGAGTGCCGCAGCACTCCGAGTAGTTGTGGCAGTGCCTGCGGACGGCTGGGATAGCGCAGGCCTGAGGAGGGAACAGCTGGCGGACGCAGACTTGGGGCCTCTCTTGAGGGAAGTGGAGGCAGGGACGAGACCAACCTTGTAGGACATCGCACCGAGGAGCGCCACCTACAAGTCGTACTGTGCCCAATGGTACTCGTTGAAGACCAGAGAGGGCGTGCTGTTCCTGGTATGTGGGAGTCACCCGATGGGAAGACGCAGAGAGAACAGGTGGTACTTCCCTGGAGTAAGGTCCCGGAAGTCTTGGAGGAAGTGCACGCCGGTACTTCAGGAGGACACCTGGGAGCGAACCGAACGATTGATAATCTACGGCAGCGCTACTACTGGCTGAGACTCCGAGCAGACGCTGAGAGATGGTGCCGTCAGTGTCACGTGTGCGCAGCGAGTCGCGGCCCCCAGTCTAGGAGCCGGGGTCCCATGCAGCAGTATAACTTCGGAGCGCCATTCGAACGGATCGCCATCGACATAGCTGGACCATTTCCGATGTCCGACCGAGGCAACAAGTACCTGATGGTGGTCGTGGACTACTTCACCAAGTGGCCGGAGGTGTATGCCATCCCGAACCATGGCAAGGACCGTACCGGGTGGTGAAGAGAATTAACGACGTGGTCTACCGCATCCAGAAGGTTCCCCGAGGGAAGATGTTGGTTGTACACCTGGATCGCCTGGCACGCTACGATGGTGGTGTTTGGGACGACCATCTTTGAGGAGGGAGCAGTGTCACCCGAACGTCGGGGCTTCCTGTGGAGCCGACCGGCGATGGGGCCAGACGGGAGGCTTTCGACCACGCCCACTCATTTGTCTTATAGCGGTAACGAGGGGTGGCTGGAAAAACATCACTGTGCCGTCTCTTTCCGCTCCCGCTGAGTTCTCGAACATACCGGATATTTCATCTAATTCGGAACCTTCTAAATTGGCCAGTTGGTTCTATATAAGCAACGCGTCGGGCTGGAGGAAAGGCAGTTCTTGGCGAGCAGCGTGAGGAGCGCCGAGTGCGTTAACGGACTGTGAACGTGCATCGGACCTGCGAGTGAAGTGGACCTGTGACAGACAGACTGGTGAATTGTAATTCTGTGTAATCGGCAAGTGTTCCGACTGTAATTCAGTGGAAATAAAGAACATTGTTGAGTTGTGCAATTGGACTTAATTTCACGGACCCACAGTCACAATATAGTCCAACTACAGTAAGAATCTTATTATCTCTAAATACATTTCGACATGAATCAGTACATGCTAATCTATAGATACAACGTAGACATTTTTTGTAACACTAATACTCTATTCATGTGCGCATTACAGTGCTTCCCCATAATTCTATGCCATAGGAAATATGAGGATAGATGAGTCCAAAATATAAAGCTTGTAACATGTTTTTGTCTAAATACAATTATATTTGTCTTAAAACATATATATTTGAGCTAATTTTTTTTACATACATAGTCAATATGAGCTTCCCAAGTTAACCTATTGTCTGTGTGAATCCCTAGGAAGTTATGGTTATCAACTTTTTCAATTTTAGTGTTGTTAAAGTACACATCATCAGTTTCTACATTTGCTTTACGGTATTCAAATATGATCATTTTGCTTTTCTTAGAATTAACTTCTAAATTTATGCTACTTAGGCAGGTTGCTAGCT
Organism: Mantis religiosa; assembly: GCA_030765055.1. Lineage (NCBI taxonomy): Eukaryota > Metazoa > Arthropoda > Insecta > Mantodea > Mantidae > Mantis > Mantis religiosa. The sequence goes on from CM060948.1 coordinate 244,040,758, forward strand.
GTTTTACAGAGTGCGAAATTTCTGTTACCAACTGAGTACGAGAGTTTTCACAGCAAATCATTATGGTGTCATCTGCATACGATACTATAGCATTGGTAGTTATATTTGGTAAATTATTTACATATATTAGATACAAAATTGGACCCAGAACAGACCCTTGCGGTACTCCAGTTGTTACTACTTTTTGTTCTAATACATACTTCACATTCTTTAAACCTATTTTATGGTTGATTTCTGTTGTGTAAAATTTTACAGAAATGCCTTTATAAAAGTAGGTACAAGAATTCTCACAATGTTGTAATCGCTGTAACCCTGTGTGAATGAACGGGAAACGCTTACTAAAAAGCTATGCTTTATTATTTCTTCTTAGTCGACAGTGGGGCATTTAGCCTTTTTATTACAAAAGCTAGGATTCTGTAGCTTTAGCTTTTAATTAATGTTTGTTCTGTGCTTTGCCTCTTTCTGGCACATTGTGACATCATTTTAAGTGATATTAAGATTGATGTGATGAACTTTTGAATTTCTTATCTTTCCAATAATCGTTTCTATTAATGAACCTACAACAGTCTCAAATTTAGTTTTTTGTCATAAAATTAATATAGACGTACTTCAATAATATAAAGTTCTTTTTTCCAGCGGCACTACAGAAAACGTTACATGATTATTTAAATAACCCTATACTGTATCGTAGCTTCTATTACTTAATTTTAACCTCAGATTTCTGAGATTCCATATTTTCTACATTATCCTAACTTCAAAATGTTCCACAGGATGCAGTTTTCTATTAATGTGTATGAAATTCTAAACATGCCTGTAAGGGCAACTGCATATTAAGTGTACCCATCTACATTTGTTGCGTTTTTGTTATTTGTATTCAAAAGGATTATAATACTTCTTACTGTAAACGCTTAGGAAAATAAACATTTTGATTATTTATCTCTACTTCATTTGCATTTACCACTGCATTTCCCTCCTACGGTCTCCACATTGTGACACACAACGAATTTCCTCACGTAATGAAACAGATCAACTAGAAGTTGGAACTTTGGCAACTGAGACTCCACGTGGAGTAGACATGCGTCTGTCACTTCGAGAAAATCAGGGTTGCTATTGGTCCTCAACGACAGTGTTCCATTTCTGAAGTGTGGAGATAGATTTATGACGGTCATTAGTGGGCGGGCGGCTCAGGTTCCTTTGACTCGGAACTGCACATGCGTTAACTAAACAGACTTTACATGATTAGCGAATTTGTTGCAGCATATGTTGCGATGATTGTCCAAGTCCAAGTCGAATACTGACAGGCTGTTAACAGCCAGAAGGTTTTTGCTGCGTACCCACCCAGGTTTTGGGTCTGACTGCAGGTTGATAATTTTGATGGTTACAGGATGATGTGGGATTTTTTGATGAGGAAATTTATTTGAGGTAGCTTCTCGCTCCTCTTTAATTTTGTACAGGATGCCAAACCGCTTATTTGTTTACACCCTGGTGTTTTATTTTGCTTTGTAATCTCCTAGAGACCGAACCAAGGCGCTTCTATGAGCTGGAATTTGAGCGTAAAATTTTGTCGCCCGGCGCCTAATTTCGTCCTCCACGTATGGGAGAAGAGAAGCTTCGTGAAGCAACCTCGCGGGGAAAGAACGGCCCACAGAATAGATGGATCGAAGTCCTCTATTCTGTGCACGCTGAAGGTATGCTATCCAGCTATCTGCAGCCATGCCCCAGATTTCACAGGCGTACAACATGAGTGGGATTATCAGCGCTCGAAAGAGGTGTAGCTTTAAGCGGACTGGCATCGAGCGCGAACCTAGCTTTGGGTACAGAGAGGCAATAGCCCCCTGTACCCGTGCCGATAGTTCCCTGATGTGTCCGCGGAAAGTTAGGCCTCTATCAATTTGAACGCCCAGGTACTTGATGGAATTAGTCCACTCTATCCTTCGGCCTCTAAAGTGGAAGTTGGGGTAGTCAGCGGAGGTGTGGCGCTTTGTAAAAAGAATGGCGTGGCTTTTGTCCGGATTTACGGATATCCGCCAACGCCTACACCACTCTTGTGTGAGACGGAGGTGTCTCTGGATTGGGTTGAAGGCTCTGAGTATGTGCCCCCCAGGGGCCTACTTTGGTAGGAACGGGTTTGGCGCACCCGGGGTCCCAAACCAACAGTCTCCCTCGTGTGGGCTCCTCTTCGTGGTTGAGGGAGACGGTCAACAGGCCCACCCACGTGTAGGCCGTGCGTGGAGACCCGTGGAGAAGGTTTTTAGATTCTTGTCTAGTTTAGAGTTTAGGATTTAGTGAACGAAAATTTTAGTAGGTTTTGATTGATGTTTTTTATGTACGTGTATTTTTAATAGGTGTTGTTATACTTGTATAGTTTTTAGAAAGTTTTATATCTATCTGGCTTTTGCCATGAGTAGTTTTTTAAAGGGCGCTGATGACCGCCGTAGTTGTTCGTCCTTATATATCATCATCATCATCATCATCATCATCATCATCATCTGAGTGTGTGTCTGTTTTTGCAGAACAACACGTCGTCAGCGTACTGTGCCATTTCGACCTGTGGTTGAGCGATGATTGTCATTTTATTATAGTGTATTTTAAGAGCCATTTTACTAAAATTGTGTATTTCTAAGGGTTTACTTCGAAAAATTTTAGAGCCCATTTTGTCCATTTGTGCTTATAAGTCCGCTTCACTTATCACTGGCCAGTCCTGCCATCTGGCGGTAGACACTCTTAATTACACAGTATGGTTCTCAGTGGACAGCACAGATTGGACCATCTGTGGATTGGACAGTATGAGGTTTCACCCTACTGAGAGTGCTTGTTACTTGTTTTAACAGAAACTGATGAATCGTTAGAATTGAAATTTCAACAGTAGCCAAGAGAAACTGTGCGGTGATCATTCGAAAATATAATTTGGTGTCATATGCATAAATTATTGGGAAAGTATCATTCGGTTAAAGGATAATATAATTGGCGCATAGTAACCGTGATATTGGTGTTAACTCATTTTGTGAAAGAATGACTTCCCGCAAAGAGATTCCCAATAAACAAGGTGCTGCTCCACGGTAAGCTTCTGGGTTACATTAGCCATAAATGTCAGCATGCTAAATTGCCACTGCAAATAATTATAGATGCCAGATCTTTACGTATACAGTTTCATACGCATCCTGAAATACTGTGATTTGCAGCTTATCTGTTGTATAGCGGCCTACGAAATCTACTAATCGTACTTGTAATAAAAGAAAAATCCGCTAGTGATTAAGTAGCCATGTTTGTCACTTGCTAAGTGTTTCAAAAATCTGTCATGTATGGGAAGTGCATTATTAGACTTCTAAAGTATGCAACATTATTATGTATTTGAATGCTTTACGAGATTACATAATATGAAGCAAAACATAGGTTATAAATGCAATTCAGGCGTTTGAATATGCAGTAATTTATGTAAATATCAGGTATCTGAAAATCTTAGGCAATGAAAAATCCTGTCTTTTGCTACAAGAATGGCGGGAGTGGTTTCATTGGCTGGAGCGTTGCCAATAGTGGAAACATTCATGCGCTATAACTACTAACACTGCATAACCAAACTTGCGATACTGTGTGAACAAAAGGTACGGAAAATTAGCCGTAACTTAAAATATATTAATAAAGTTGACCGTGGGTTAAGACGGCATAGTTACATGGTGGGCACGACGTCATGCCTGGAGCGTTGCCAACATTGAAAGTATGCGTTCGCATACAAAAAATGCAAACCAAAATGCTAAATGCACATTTAGTTTTGTTTTTACTTATGATATGGAATTTTGTTTTTTTCAATATGTTTCACGTTCTTCTGTGCTTGTATACTGCATATAATATGTTTCTGGTGCTGCTGCTGTTTTATTTTTCCGTACATCAAGCATACAATATTTTTACATTTACTATAAATTAATTTTAAATTCACATGTAATTCATCATTTAAACTCCTATCTTCTCTTATTTTACACTGCTGGTTTCCTTGCACATTGCTGTATCGTCAGTTTATAACAAGAAAATGCATTGCCAACATTTTGTTGTGTTGGCATATTTCAGAACTCTGCCGTTGACAACAGATTGTTTCCATGATGTCATTCCATACCAACCTAAGTCTATGCCGTTTTTCTGCAGTTTAAACTAACCATGTGTTACTTTTATTCTTATGAGGTAGTGGCCTTAAAGACAGAATAAGGGACAAGCCGCAGTGGACTGCAAATTGTTTGAGGAGAGTGAGCTTCAAAATTTTAAATGGAACCTGGTAGAAATTTGAGATATCCTAGTAGATTTTAATAAATTGAGTGTTGTTGAAAACTTGAGAATTTATAAATAAAGTCTTTGTAATATATTTAATAAAAAATGTGCACTTTATTGATCCATTTAAAAGTTAGTTGAAATTTCATCTTCATCCTGTATAATAATGATAAATGGAACAAGAATAACAAGAAAAAGAATATGGGTTGGCAACATTTCGTTCGGCATATTTCAGAGCTCTGCAGTTGGTAACACCCTGCAGAATGTCATTGCGTACCGTAGCAGACGAAAGTCTTCTAAGTGCAGGATAACCAAAGATTGTAGTGATATTATGGAAATTAAACACTGAATAGATCATGCCACTCAGGTATTTTTGTGTCCGTCTGGCTCAGTTGCTTAGGCACTTGCCGATGATCCCAAGGTCACAGTTTGTAATGTAGCTCAGACCAACTGTTCAAGGCATTTAAAAGCAATAGCCCCCATGTCAGTAGATTTACTGGCATGTTAAAAAACTTCAGGACAAAATTCCATCACCCTTGATGGTGCTGATATGTTCCTGACAATTGACAGTGTTTTAACAAAACACATTTATTTTATCAGATATGCTTTCCTGATGAAGTTTTATTGAAGCAGTACAGGTCAGGGGCTGTTATCACATGCCAAAGTATTTGCTAAGAAAAGTTAAAAACATTGAAATTTCAGTAAAGGAAGGCAAGTGAAAGGCACAAACATTCAATTTATTTTGTTTGCAGTAGTGATGTAATGTGGGGGCTTTATTCTTAAGACTTGCCGGTGCTTATATGTTCTGTTTATTGTGTTCCACCATGAGCAATGTTCAGGGACATGGAACATATACTGCATATCCCAAATTTTGGACATTGTCTATTACTTGGATCAATTTCCTCGATTCCAGTTCTGTATGGCTAATGATTACTAATGCTTGAGAAAGATGTTTGATTTCAGGGTGGTAAGGAGCAAATAGCTATCTGAGGTTTTAGTTATACTGATGTTTCAGCTATGCTGTACAGGTTAGGGCCCTTTGTACATTTTGTTTTTTTTGTTATTAATCACTTGTATACCTTGAATATACATCCTTGTTTTGTGATGGATGGTGGAATTGAATCCAAACAGTAAACATTGTCCCAAATTTCTAACGCTTAAATAAAAAACACAGCTTTTATGTCCCTCATTAAGTATAAATATACCAGTACTTATTGATTGAAAACTGCCACACATTTCTTAAATTTAACATATGTTATAATTAACATACATACTGTATGGAATGTATTTAAGAATGATCTTTTGTTTTTTGCTTGCATATGTGTACCTGAAGTCAGATAACTGCCAGATGAAATTCTGACACATTGTCAGTGCTGATACAATCCTAGCTATTGACATCATTGTTAACAAATAAAATTCTCTTCATGTTACTTGGTGGTTAATCAAACCATTTCCATTCTCAACTTAACCTTTTTTTGTCTAAGGAATGACAGAAACTTGGTAAAATTTTCATATGGTATCCAGATAATTATAAACATTGGATGGTTTCACTCCTATATATATCAAGCAATGTAATACATTTTAGTTAATTGATGTAAATTTATCATTTCTTCATACTAAGGTTTTTCTTAGAGTAAACATGAAAAATTCAGTGTCTCTGCTGGGATTTGAACCATGGATCTCCTGGATCTCATAGATCAAATCCCGGCCATGGCATTGAATTTTTCATGTTGACTATCAAAAACCTTAGCCTATATACGGCCAGTATGAAGAAATGATTAATTTCCATCAACTAACTAAAATAATAATAGTTAAATAAAGCCTCGGACTCAAGTACTTACGATAGTAAGTCACCACAAACGGTGTATCTCGAATGTGAGAGCCCCTAATAGCTTACTGGGGAAATATACGAGTCAAATGGAGAATTTGGTGTCATGACGGCAAGTAGGCTATGGTAGCTCAATGGGTAAGAGGGACTGGATGGAAACCAGGAGGTCCATGGTTCAAATCCTGGCCGTTGCATTGAATTTTTCATGTTGACTCTATCTAATATAATACATGTTAAATCCTTATGTTAGCGAGTAGAGCACAGCTGTATAATAATCTGGAGTAATTAAGGAGTCGTCATCCAGGACTGTAGTACCATAAGAAGAATTAATGAGTAGCTTAAAAACAAGATGTTGCTATGAAGATTAGCTTAAGCTTATATAAAGAGCTAAATCTAACCTAACCTGACCTCCCATGAACCAGAAACCTTAAGCTTATGTAGTCAGTCTTAAGCATTGTTGAGGAACATAAATAGTTTTTGTTCCTGTGCTTTGGTGTAGCCATGGTTGTTAATTAATGTAGCATATATATACCAGGAGAGTCAGCTGCCCCTATTTACCCTTATCTATGCAACCCACAGTTTATACTCTGTGAAAACATTGACTCTTTTAGCACAAAAGCTGTTATTGCAGCTCTGCCCTTCTATTTGGTACTATATGCACCCAGCGTTAATACTTACAGCCCTGAATGAGGACCAATAAGCTGCAAAAAACTTAGGTGGTTTTTAATGCATATAGGTGTAATACTAGCAAGGTGATATATGAATGCTTACGAATGCGTGGCAACTGGGCAAGTGAGTTAGTTGCAGGAATGTGAGGATGCACAGGTTAGGTTCGAAATGGCATCACTTTATTTTGTTCTTTTTTTCTTCTGGTTTTTATTGTCTGTACTATAGTTACTAATTGATTTATTGTTGCTATTGGTTCTCTTGCGGGCCAAAGACACAAGAATGACAATCTGATAATTAGGGATCACACTTAGCTTTGTGACCCTTAATAATCTGTACCATATCTGGTTTTATAAATTATGCTACATAGCCTTCATTTTTAAGAGCATGTCAACGACATTGAAGATAATAGTTTTTGTTTCTGTCTTAAATCTTGTTTCACTTCTACTGACAAAGGAATTGTGAATATGTTAAGTTCTCGGTTAAACAGAAAAATAAATTGTCAGAGTGTGGATTTCATCAATGCAGTAAATGTTCAAAATGACGACCCTCGACAGTATTTGAAAGGTTTCAAATGCTGAATACCTAGTTAATGGAGCATTCATTCACACCAAGCATTGTCACAGGCACAAATAGCTAAAGCCACTTTGAATTTGTGAAGTGTTTGAAGCTTGGTTAAAGGTTCAAGCACAACACTGACCATAATAAAATATCTACTACGAACTATAAATTTATATCTGCCAGTGGAGAACATGTTGATTATTGTATTTTCATAAACACATATAATGTTTTAAAAATGTTATTTGTATCATATCAAATTATAGGCCACAAGAGTTAAGATAAAGGGTACTTAAATTTCTAAGCTGAACATGAAGAATTTGAACACAACTTGCAGGGGCACAGTGGTGAAATAACCTCTGTATTACCATTTAGCCCACCCTATCTTCTGAAGGAAGGTTCCTATACGATTAGGTAACCGCAGACCTCAGGTGCCAACCTTGTATCTTTACACAATTTTTTTACAGCTTCATACAATGTTTAGAACTCGCTTTGGTAATTTTAATCATATAAAAAAAGTTGCATCTGCCATTACAATAAATGTATGAGCTAAAAACTGCTGTAATTTGTGACAGAACCAAAAACAATCTACATCTACCAAATCAATCTTGGCATTTTTTGACATGGCTGTACAAGAAAACACGTGTTGGCTGAAGATTCAAATACAATTGGTCCCACTGTGTAAATCTACCATTTTGTGTTTCAATGTTATTGTCAACTGATGCATGTGATAGGTTGTTTTCTCAGGTGCTTGTGTAAAGGTGTGTGTGAATGTACATTAATGAATAAAAGTTTGTAAACTCGTTTAAAATTATTACTGCAAGTTTCTGTGTCTGGGTTGATGGTTTTGGATCTGACATACATAGTGATTGCTGCCCCATGCAACACATTCACTGAGTTATCCACCCCTCCTCTATAAACTGTTCTGCAAATCATCCATTAAAAGGCATTCCAGAAAGGCGTAAGTCACATATATCACTTAGCACGTTGCATAACTCAAAAAATAAATAGGGGCAGGTGACTCACCTGGTACCTTGAGTCAAAATCTCTGCATCGTTGTTGACTGCTGCTGTCATAGAAAGGCACGGATGAAACCATACAATATTTTTAAAATTACTTTTAAAGGCTTTACTTACCAGCTTTATGAAAAGAGATGCTGAAACTGGCCACTGTCGTCCATGCATTTTTCACATATCTTTAGGAAACTATCCACCACTCATGTTTATATTGTGAAATGCTGGCAGTTTACTGGTGGATATTTTGTTCTAAATCTTCCATGGTTGTGGATTTATCCTGTACACTTTGTTTTATGTTACCCCACAGATAGAAATCACAGGAGGTTAGGTCGGAGGGACTGAGGGGGCCACAAGTCTCTACTAATAATTCTGTCCTGAAACATATTTTCAATTGTTATCTTCAAAATACTGGCCATATGAGCTGCTGCAGTCTTGTTGAAAAAAAGGCAAAATCACACTCCCTGTTTGCTAGTTCCCTAAAAGGGGGTGGGGGACAGAATTGTATTCAACTGTTGAATCGAAGAAACTCTTTTTCCACTAATGGTGCACCACACAAATTTTTTTGACGTGAAGCGGACTTTATGAACAATTATGAATTTATCCAAGCTCTATTTTGTGTACACATACATGAAGGTGGAATCAAGGCATATCGATGAAAAATATCTCTGGGGTAACTTAAAACAAAGTGCACAAGACAAATGCACACACCTGGTAGAATTAAAAGAAAATATCTGCCAGGAAATGACCGACATTTCACGTGTACTGCGGTGAGTGGTGGATAGTTTCTTAAATAGGTGCCAGAAATGTAGGAGTTAATAATGAAATCATTCTTCTTGCTTTCCAATATTTTTATGTTAAGAGTGTCAAAAGCTACAAGGGATACATAATTTAAATGTTCATGTCCATTTTTTCTTCTTTGGAGCACAATAAACAATTTGGAGTTGCCAACATTCCAATGGCAACTCCAAATGTTTATTCAAGGAATCATGTCCCATGATCAGTCAAAATGCAGCAACAGAGAATTTTCTTGATAAATCGGAACTATTGTTGGATCATCCCAAATTGTCTTCTATTGGGACTGTTGATTTGTTTTAAAAATGTTGTATGGTTTCTCTGTGCCTTTCTATGATTGCGACAGTCTATATCTATATATCTATATACATACATACATACATACATACATACAAGGTGTTAGGGATATGAGTGTGCAAATTTCAATGGTAATTTCCTGATGTTAAGCTGAAACATAAGTTCCTCTACCATTTTCCTCTAGAGTGGATGGTTACATTAATAAAAAAAATGAAATAGTTTAAAATGAGTTATTTGTTCCTTTACCATATGTTTCTAAAATGATATTGAAGGACTGGATTCCTGCATGTCTGTTGCAATAAAGATGCAGGCTTACTCTTGGCAACCCCACAGCATTGGCGCGGGTTTAGTACAAATATGGCAATCTTTACAAATTGTATGCTCATTGCTTATGGCAAAGCCAACTGCAATTCTCATGAAGCGTTATGTAATACACCTGAATGAGGTATTTCCATAGTGAGTGGTTGAATTTGTTATCCTTGACCAACTTATGCATTGTTTTTTGCAGCTGTTAGTTTAGGTTTCGTGAATATTATTGAATGGCTTAAAAGAAAACCACCCACTCCTCGTTAGTAGCAATAGCAGGTTAACCGACAGGCACATGGCAAACCGGATTTCAAACCTTCGCCTAGTTTAGACTTTCATTCATTGTAGGTGTAAACATATGGCTGACTCCAAAACAAAAACATTCAGGTCTGGAATCCTACTCTGTTGCCATACTGTGCAGATAATGTATTCAGAATGTTCAGTTATCTTGTTTATTTTTCAAGATACATGAAATTATGGGACTTTGTAATATTTGGATCTCTCATTTTGCAAAATCTGTGCACTTATATTCCTAACATCCTGTATGAACCCAACCTCCCATGAATCAGAAACCTAATGTTATATAAATACTCAATCATAGCTTTATCTACCAAGCGGGATGGCTCAGGCAGTTTCGTCTGTGGCCCGCATTCGGGAGGCCCGGGTTCGATTCCCGTGGCCGACTACCTGACCCATGAGTTTTTTGGGGGTTTTCCCAGGTCGCTGGGCGAATGCTGGGTAAGTTAATTATATCCCCCGAATTTCCTGTCCCTCCATTTCATCTCTGTTATCATTTTATATCATTTCTCATCTGGTGGTCTCTTTCAGGGTAGAAGTGTCGGCGGGTGTCTCGGCGATGCATGGCAGGATGATATGCTCTGAGGTAAATTACTTCCTCCTCTGGTAGGTTGGTTCTCAGTCTCTGCTCCTCTACTGGGAAAATTTCGGGACCGCCAGCCAGGGACCTTTGGGACTCGGATCATATGCCTTGGTACCATTAGGGCTCGGCTGCTGGGCTCGTTGCCGTTCCGCTTTGGGGGAGCGAGTTCATTGTCCTGGCCTGTCAGGGGAAGTCTCTCTCCGAGTAAACTGTATGGACCCTGCCCTCTGTACTGTCGTGGCTCCTTGTGTCGGCCACCCTCTGTCTCTTTCGCCTCACCCTTCCTCCCGGGGGTGTCCCCACTTGAGTGCATAGGAACAATGGGCCCAGCATGGTGGCCTACATGCCGAATCCCCTCCATAATGTAATCCAATAGCTAACTTGCATGTTCTTGTGTATTTTCAGATGTTGTCAACACTAGAGAGTGATGTATAAGCCTGAGTATTGCAAATGCAAGTGATTGACAAGTCATACTATATATCAGGAAAATATGGGAATGATGAATCAAGGTGGAATAAATTTATTTTTTTAGGTTAAATTAATATGAAATAAGTTGCTTATTCTATTAAAATTTTCTTGTGTTCAGAACCAGAAATGTACCTCCAACAAGCGAGAAGAAAAGTGGCACTTCAAATCTGAAGAAGAAAAGCAGTATTTCAGATCATTCCAAACAAATAAAACAGGTAAGCCATTACATTCTGATATATTCTTGATATACAGAGCCCGGATTTGTGTGAAAAACAAATGCCAATGCATGCAAATATGCACTAAAACTTGTAAAATATGCATAAACAATATGTAAAATAAAAATGGAGTACTTGGTAACTGTTGTCAAAGTTCTTTAATTATTGTTTAAAGTATTATTTATGATTAACTTATTAATTATTATTAATAGTAACTGTTATTAAATTTTATTATTTATATAAATCTTAAGAAAGAATGAAAGAATATGTTATATTAGCGACTTACCCTACTGTCCAATACTGCTATAGCAGTAGACGAGAAATGTCATCCTGAGGTTCTCTACCTTGAAACTTTGTCATTGAAGATTTTGCAGAGTGAAAAAGATCTCTACATCACAAGATGTCACTAGTGCATGAGAGAAACTCCAAATATCTTCTTTAGTGAGTTCTTGTACGTCACGTTTCCCTGGCTAGCTATTTTGCAATTTCATAAATTTCTTTATAGCCTGTATTTTTACCAAAAACTGCATTCAACTCATCATAAACAATTTTTGCAACTCCATATGTTTCGAACGACAGTACTTGTAATGCCTGATTCACTAGGGACAATGAATGTTGTAAAGAATTATTCATAGCTTGCAGTTCCTTTATGACCTCTGTAGCTTTGAAAAGCAGCTATATATGTATTGCAGTTTATTTCCCGTATCAGCTGTGTTGAAGCACTCTTGAGCTATCCTTATAAAAGCTGCATCTTCCAGATCTAAACTGTCTACTATTTATCAACTGAGTTGAAGCACTCTTGTGCTATTATTAAGTTAATTGATATAATAACTTAATTGTTCCTCCATATTAGCCATGTACAGGCTAAGATTTTGGATAGCTAGTCAAACTGAAAAGTTCAGTGCCATGGGCAAGTCGCCGCAAACAGTGTGTATCTCGAATACAAGGACCCCTAGCAGTTTCCGGGAAAACATGAGTCAGTTGGAGAATTCAATGTCATGAGGGCACATTGGCCATGGTAGCTTAAAGCTTAAGAGCGACGGGATGGAAACCGGGAGACCCTTGGTTCAAATTCTGGCCATGGCATTGAACAAGTCATGATGATGATGTGTGTATAAGGACGCTCAACTGCAGCAGTCATCAGCGCCCTTACAAAAACTAATTCATGGTAATAGCCAGATATAAATTATTCAAACTTTAAAAAACAGATCAAAACAAATATGACAGTAAAATAAATAAGTTTAAATGGGCAAAAAAAAATTAAAAAACAAGTGCCAATAAAACACCAAAAGGCTTAAAAATTACTACTTTCAATATCAACTTGCCATGACAAAAGCTACCTGCCCAGTGGTGGTCGAATCAATTTGTTCCTTTTCTTTGGGGCTGGGCTAGCACCTTCAGCAGGTTTTTCCTGCCTTTTCCTCACTGTCGTTTGGGCAGTGAGGACAGGATCTACCCGCTCCACAACCCCAATGGAGGACGGCTTCCCTACTGGTAACTTCAAATCAAGTATCTCGAGTTGATCAGAAGCTGCGACTGGCGAAGATGAAAGTTGCCGATCAGCATCCTCTCCAGATGATTCTTCAGATATTGACGGAGATGTTCACGGACTTTTGTGGTGGCTAGCTTTCCTTTTACTGGTGTTACTATTTTCCTTAAGGAAGTTCATTCTGTCATAAGAGGTCTTAAAATTTCCTTGGCTATACATTATATATTACCGGTTCACATGTTCTTGAAGTAGATGCTTTTGGCGGTGACTTGGCTGAATCCTTCTTAGGACTGGACTTAATCGGCACACTCACTGTTTGTGCTGGTGTTTGTTGCTTTGGCTGTGATCTTGGTGTAATTGATCTTTCGGATATTACTTCCCCATTTATTTCACTGGTTTGTGTTGCGATTTCACATCCAGGTACTGGCTTAGCTGCAACTGCACTATAAGTAACGGTCCTAAGTACAGAAAGCTGGCAAATATGCAAGAGTTTCCGGGCTTCCACGAAGGACACCCTCTCTGTTACCCGGATCTTTTGGATCGCCTTCTCCATAAAATGGGGACATTCTCTGGAGTTTGATGAATGATTACCACTGCAGTTAACACACGTGGGTGAAGTGCATGCATTGTCATGCTTGACTTCCCTGCAGTCAACGCAAGTGGCAACTCCATTACATGAATCACTCGTGTGGCCAAAGCACTGGCATTTATAACCCCTCAATGTATTGGGTATATACTGCATCACTTCAATAGCTTCATACCCTGCCTTAATCCTTTTCAGGAGATCTAACCGATCAAAGGTTAGAAACAGAGTACGAGTGGGCGCTAGTTCACCTCGTTCTTTGCGGTGAACAAGATATACACTTGTAACACCTTATTCTGCCAAGTTTTCTTGAATCTCCTCATTGGACATACCATCCAATGCACTGGTATTTACAACACCACACAAGGAGTTCAGGGTCCTATGCAATTCAACGCGCACCAGATAGCTCACAAGCATATTGGCTTTCAAGATTTTTGCAGTCTGCGTCAGAGAAACTGCTTTGACCAGGAGCGTGCCATTACAAGATCAAGTACATGACTTTACAGGACCGGCAATATTATCTAAACCCTTCTGAATAATGAACGAGTTCAGGGTAGTAAACTTTCGACCTTCCTCAGTTCTACAGATAACTAAATAGCGAGGTCCACAAAACGATTAATTTTAGGGTTTGCCATAAATTGAATATGTTTCATCCCCCAGTGCTCCCCACCCACCACAGAGCCCAACAAGGGGTCATCCCACTGGGATGACAAAGAGGAACCCACATCGAGGGTGTCAGGGTGGCTCAGGACCCCGGGATCGCCAATTCCCGTACCTACCGCAGTAGGCCCCTGGCGGTGGAGGATTGAACAAGTCAACTGCACTAGTTAGAGATAGAGAACTTTTTAATGCATTTGCTGCTTTTACAATACATGGACCGGCTCATATTTTATACTGTCTGGCTACAAAAAGGCTAGACAATCTTTGAAGAATTTTGCAATTGTGGAATGGTTTACCCTTTCTAATGTTTAACATTTAACAGCAAAGTTTTACTTCCCAGTTTCAATGCATTGACTACTGCACTAAATACACACTAGCTTGCCACTGTCTGTGGTATCGTCCATCAAAATCCAAATCTTCTTTCATGTTTTAACGCTTCCTGAATTTCTCAAATAACTTTGGTTGAAACACTCGGGCACATACATTTTATGAAGGGCAGATTCGTCAGGCACTATTTTATTAGTGTGATTTTCTAAAAAAAGTTTTAAGATGGATATTATTTATTTTTCATATAGAAATGTTTGCTCTTATAAATGCTGAACATGCTCATTCCTTGGCGAATGAGTAACACAGATTAACATATGTACAAATATAATAATTTGTAACTTAAAAACTTCACTTATCTTAAGTTTCAAATCATAATATTTGTATATATATTTTTTTTTGCTTCACTGTTAATAGCTTCATATTTTACTTATTTAACGATTAGCGTGACAATTTTACTTGTATAATGAAGCAATGTGTTTTTCACTCCGTACTCTTATTTCTTAACTGTGATTGCAACTTAAAATAAATGTAACCGACATCCGGCAGATATGTTTTTATGTTACACCTCAGATGATACCATTATACTATGAAGGGAAATGCAGCTTCTGTTGCAACTAAACTATTTCATGTGTGAATCAACAGAAACTTTATTTATGCTAGAAATAGAAAAATATGCCATTATTTGTTAAATTTTATTAAATATGCATGCAAAATCGGTTTTTCCCAAAATATGCAATTACATCATTGAAATCTGTACTAGTGACGTTAAAGGTGAGAATGGTAGAGAATAATGCTAATACATACATTTAGATTATTCAAAAACTATGTTTTGCATACAAATCCACTCTGTTGATATAAGAACATATTTTGGAGTTTGGTATAATTGGGACTAATATTGGGTCAAAGCAGATCTAATAGAAGCACAGTGTTAATGAAGTTTGGGAAATGTCAAGTTTTGTCATATGTTTCTATTCACAGAAGACCTTATCAGATTGTCTACGACACCTAGGTTAAAGTGCATATAGCTACAGAATGACAGGGTTCTGTGTTAATCCATATTTAGATTATTTGGGTACAATGCCTAGTATAATGCATATATATCAACAGGATAAAAGGGTTGTATCATATCAGAGGCAACCTCTGCTTCTACCGTCAATAACCAGATATCTCAACTCTTTTTTCCCTTTAACTGAAGCAGGTTTAATAGCTTAGCCATAGTTTATTAATAAGTTTTCTTTAAAATGTACAGAAAGCTAAAGGCCTTTACACACCTCGCCAAGTGCAGACAGACTTTCCCTCTCTGGTGTACTGTTGGTGTTTTTAGTATTACACAAAACACTTATTAGTTTGTTGAAAATCATTGGGATCATTGACTACTATCAAATTGATTTAGGAAATATTGTCTGCGCACCAACTTTGAGAGTATAAATGGAGTGAACTTTTAGTTGTGTGTGACAAACTATTACAGCTTCATACATATATTGGTCTAGACATAGCATTTCTTTTTCATATATACTTGAAAGCCTTATATTTTGAAATATCTGTAAGCCTTAGTTATTTAAATGTCACAAAAAGATATTTTGGCTAAAGAACTTCTTGCATTACATTTGATATGACATGGTTTTTGTATCAGAAATATTGGATCATTAACTAGCTTGATGCCAAAGGAGTTCACGTTAGGTTTACTCTGTTCTTATTAATTACTTCATCCCTTAAGTTGAATACTGCTCCAGTAGTATTCTTTAATACTAGCCCTGTATGTAAACACCAATCCTGTTTCCACTTTTCTGCTATTGTAATCAAGATTTATATTTTTGCAAAAATGTAAACAAGTTATCAGATGAAGTACATTTGTTAATTTACGGAACCATATAGTGTGTAATATTGTTGTTTTTAATAATGCTTTAAGAATGAATATCTGAGAATAAGACAAATTTAGTTTTTTGGTGTTAAATTTTAAAAGCACTATTATACTTAACTGTTAATTATATTTTTAGCTAACTTTTCAAAACTGACACAGGAATTGTGCTGCATTGTCAATGCTATTGACACTTAATGCCTGTGTTATTAGGATGTTGTGAACCTAAGCATGAAAAAAACACACATAAAATGTTGGTCAACCGCTTAATGTGAAAGCAGAAGTGTGATTGGGTGAAATGAAAATAGTATGAAGGAGAAACCTAAGGTTATATAAACAGCAGGGTAATGATAACCTTCCATGATCAAGAAACTTAACCTTATAAGACTAAAACTAACCTGCATTGAATTGTATCTTGTTATTTTGATCTTAGAATGAGCCAGGCTCAAGTATATAGAGTACATCATACCAGCATGTAATATTTGTAATTTCCCAGTTTGCCCCCACCCCCTCCAACATCTATTATCATTCCAGGTTTGTACCTTAGGATCAATCAATATTTTTCCAACTCTTCCTGTCTTCCTGTTTCTTTTACCATTTGGAACGTAGTCAGTTGTTATTTAGGGAATCTGTCCTTGTTCATTCTCTTTACATGTCGTCTCCAGTTTCCTTTTTATCCTGTTAAATCCTTTC
This sequence comes from Mantis religiosa, assembly GCA_030765055.1. Taxonomy (NCBI): domain Eukaryota; kingdom Metazoa; phylum Arthropoda; class Insecta; order Mantodea; family Mantidae; genus Mantis; species Mantis religiosa. The sequence goes on from CM060948.1 coordinate 244,057,651, forward strand.
TTTTAAATTAAATATGTTGAATTCTTCTCTTATTTCTTCATTTGTTTTATGATCTAAGAGAGTATCCAGCAACTGATCTTAAACATCTCATTTCTGCTGATTAATTTTTTTTTCTGTTTTCTGTTTAATGCCCATGTTTTGCTTGAATACAGTAATCTATTAATAATTAACTATAGTAGAGGAAGGTTAACACTAGGGGTTAAAGAAGCTATAGTGCAGTATTCCTTCATGTTGTAAAGAGTATGCTTGAACAAGAACTTTCTCAATTTCTTTTTAAATCTGAAGGAGTCTTTTGGTTTACACAGTAGTTTCAAGGCCATTATATACCTGTATGACAGGGTAGCACAAACCTTTTTGATAAATGTACAAGGAGTTACAAGCATGTGCAAGTAATTTCTGTGTCTCGTATTGTGGCTGTATACCAAAGAATTAAATTTAAAGAAGTTATAGTTATCAATCACATAATTATTATAGTTACTGACTTGGAAATGTCAAAATACCCATGTTCTTGAGCAATGGCCTGCAGGATTGACAAGTTCCACCATCACTTAAAATTCATAGTATTCTTTTTTGTAAGATAAAGATCCTCTTGCTGTGTACTGAACTATCTCAAAAAATACCATAACTCAGGATGGAATGAAAATAAGCACATTATAATGCATTAAGAAGAGCTTGTAGAAAAGAGAAATGCATTGAAATGTATCATGATTTCTATGTCATGGATACCATAATGGACAGGAATTGGACAAGAGAAAAACACACAAAGTGCCTGAACAGGAAGAAGACTAAGCGAGTATGCTAAAAACTGATCATATATAATAATTTTTTAAATGCCTTATCAGGTGCATCTTTGATATTATACTGTAATGTAGATGCATAAATATTGAGTCAAATATTGGGACACTTTTGCTTCATTTACACTGTAATTGAACAGAACGTATTTCGTATTACTGTATTCAAGCAAAACATGGGCATTAAACAGAAAACAGAAAAAAAAAAATTAATCAGCAGAAATGAGATGTTTAAGATCAGTTGCTGGATACTCTCTTAGATCATAAAACAAATGAAGAAATAAGAGAAGAATTGAACATATTTAATTTAAAAGAAAGGATTTAACAGGATAAAAAGGAAACTGGAGACGACATGTAAAGAGAATGAACAAGGACAGATTCCCTAAATAACAACTGACTACGTTCCAAATGGTAAAAGAAACAGGAAGACAGGAAGAGTTGGAAAAATATTGATTGATCCTAAGGTACAAACCTGGAATGATAATAGATGTTGGAGGGGGTGGGGGCAAACTGGGAAATTACAAATATTACATGCTGGTATGATGTACTCTATATACTTGAGCCTGGCTCATTCTAAGATCAAAATAACAAGATACAATTCAATGCAGGTTAGTTTTAGTCTTATAAGGTTAAGTTTCTTGATCATGGAAGGTTATCATTACCCTGCTGTTTATATAACCTTAGGTTTCTCCTTCATACTATTTTCATTTCACCCAATCAGACACTTCTGCTTTCACATTAAGCGGTTGACCAACATTTTATGTGTGTTTTTTTCATGCTTAGGTTCACAACATCCTAATAACACAGGCATTAAGTGTCAATAGCATTGACAATGCAGCACAATTCCTGTGTCAGTTTTGAAAAGTTAGCTAAAAATATAATTAACAGTTAAGTATAATAGTGCTTTTAAAATTTAACACCAAAAAACTAAATTTGTCTTATTCTCAGATATTCATTCTTAAAGCATTATTAAAAACAACAATATTACACACTATATGGTTCCGTAAATTAACAAATGTACTTCATCTGATAACTTGTTTACATTTTTGCAAAAATATAAATCTTGATTACAATAGCAGAAAAGTGGAAACAGGATTGGTGTTTACATACAGGGCTAGTATTAAAGAATACTACTGGAGCAGTATTCAACTTAAGGGATGAAGTAATTAATAAGAACAGAGTAAACCTAACGTGAACTCCTTTGGCATCAAGCTAGTTAATGATCCAATATTTCTGATACAAAAACCATGTCATATCAAATGTAATGCAAGAAGTTATTTAGCCAAAATATCTTTTTGTGACATTTAAATAACTAAGGCTTACAGATATTTCAAAATATAAGGCTTTCAAGTATATATGAAAAAGAAATGCTATGTCTAGACCAATATATGTATGAAGCTGTAATAGTTTGTCACACACAACTAAAAGTTCACTCCATTTATACTCTCAAAGTTGGTTGTTCAGCTACCAACTCCCTTTCTGTTGGTGGGTGACCTCAATGCCCATCATCCGCTTTGGGGTTCACCTCGAGCTTGTGGGAGAGGCAGAGCTCTACTTCCTGGACAGTAATAACCTGGTTCTCCTGAACACCGGAGAACCTACGTTTCTCTCTGATGCATTCAACACCTGGTCGCATCTGGATTTGGCAGTATGCTCTCCGCAGTTACCAGTTTCCCTACAATGGAACGTCATCTCTGACCTACACTCCAGTGACCCTTCCCCTGTCTTATTAGTCTCCTGACACACAAGGTGTGTTTCACCCGCTTGCCTACCTGGCGTTTCGATCACGCCAACTGCGCCCTTTGCACCCACTTGGCGGTTTTTAGTTATGAGGACTACGCCATTTAACGAGCTCGTAGAACATCTTAGCGAGCGGATTCTTTCCGTCACAGAATGGTCTATTCCGCGTTTTACTCCCAATCCCCGTCGACGTCCGGTCCCATGGTGGACGGATGACTGCCGAAATGCAAGCCGTGCTCGTAGACGTGCTCTACGGGTTTTCCAACGCCACCCCACATTGGATAACCTTATACAGTACAAGAAGATGCGTATCAGGGCTAGACAAGTTATTAAGGAGAGCAAAATGACATCTTGGAATGCTTTTGTGTCATCTTTTAATCGCCATATACCTTCCTGTGTAGTCTGGGATAGGTTAAGGCGCGTGGCCGATTGCTGGTGTGAAAACTCCAGTAGGAGTCGTCGTGGATCCGTTAGACGTGGCAAACATCCTTGGCAGTGCTTTCGCTCTCGTTTCTAGCTCCGATCATTGTGCACCTGAGTTTCTTGCACTTAATAATCAGGTGGAATTTGAAGGCTTGTGCGTTCGTTCCGGAAACCTTGAAGAGTACAATCGGCTGTTCACCATGGCAGAGCTAGAACACGCACTTTCATCTTCGCGACCATCTGCACCAAAGACCAGACGGTATCCACGTGCGTTTCTTACATCTCTCTCCCGAAGGGAAGGCGTTCCTCCTTGCCGTCTATAATCGTATGAGTTGACGGCTGTTTTCCTGAGAAATGGCGAGAGGCCACCATCATACCCATTTTGAAGGCTGGGAAGGACCGTCATCTGCTTTCCAGCTGTCGGCCTATTTCTCTCACCAGTTGCATTGGCAAAGTGATTAAGCGCATGATTAATGACCGTTTGACGTGGTGGTTCGAGTCTCGGAATCTACTATCAAACGTCCAGTGCGATTTTCGTCGTCACCGCTCAGCGGTTGACCATTTAGTTTCCCTCTCTACCCAGTTCATAAATGCCTTTCTCAGAAGGTGCCCAACCGTTGCGGTGTTTTTTGACCTGGAGAAGGCTTATGACACTTGGAGGTATGGTATTCTACGTACGCTTCACGATCGGAATTTTCGTGGCCGTCTCCCTCTGTTCGGGAGTTTATGAAGGACCACATCTTTCGGGTTCACGTGGGCTCGGTTTTATCACGGTTTTTTACTCAAGAGAACGGAGTACCGCAGGGCTCGGTACTTAATGTCACACTTTTTGCCATAGCCATCAATCCTATCGTTAACTGTGTCCCTCCTGGAATTTCGTCGTCCCTATTTGTAGATGATTTTGCTAATCTGCCGTAGTTCTCGGCGGACTTGTCTCCTACAGCGCCGTCTCCAATCCTGTATTGATCGGCTTTACGATCGGCTTTACGGGAAGCGCTTCCTTCACCTAAGTTATTTCCTGGACGGGATGCCCTTCATTTTGCAGTTGAGGCTAAATTCTTAGGCTTAATCTTCGATAGGAAACTCATTTGGCTATCTCACATTTCTTATTTGCGAGCTAGTTGTGACCGTTCTCTGAACCTTTTACGTATTTTAAGTGGCACATCCCGGGGAGTTGATTGGACTATCCGGTTGCGTCTGTATCGTTCTGTAATCCGATCTAAGTTCGATTATGGGTGCATTGTTCATTCTTCGGCGCGCCTCTTTGTTCTCCGACGTTTAAATCCCGTCCACCATCTTGGCATTCGAGTTGCTATCTGGGCAGTCCCCACTAGTCCAGTTGAGTCTGTATGCTGAGGCTGCAGAACCTCCTTCATCCCATCGCCGCGAGGTTCTGTGCAACTACGCGTGTAGCCTTTTCCAGCTTGCCTACTCATCCCTGTTTTCGGCTGTTTTTTGACGACTCCCTGGATCGCCCATATGCAGTTAACCCGTCGGCTTTACAGCCCCCGGGGGTCCGCTTCCGCTCTGTTTTACAACAACTGCATATCGACTTAGTCCCAACGTTTTCTAGGGGACAACCTCGCGTGGATACGAGATGCAGTCCGTTGCTATCTTGGGCTGACATCCATGCCGAAAGACACGACCCCTGCACCCGTATATCGTTCCGCCTTTCTGAAACTCCAGGAGCAGTTCGGGCATTGTGATTTTATCTACACGGATGGGTCTAAGACTGAAGTTGGAACTTTTCGTTTACTGCGGCAGTATTCGATTTTTACCGCGGAACTTTTTAGACTGTACCAAGCGATTCTATATATTGAGCGGCATTCGATGCGTTCTTGCGTGCTGTGTACGGACTCCTTAAGTGCACTTCAAAGCCTGTTGACGCTGTACCATTACCATCCTCTGGTGCAGCACATTCAGGATAGTCCACTGCCTGGCACACTCTGGCACCAGGATTACCTTTATGTGGACGCCAGGTCATGCAGGACTGGCAATGAGGCTGCAGATGCCGCAGCGAAATCCGCTATTTTATCACGTAATGTTTTTAGTCGTATTGTTCCTTCCGCTGATCTTGCCATATTTTTACGTCGGATTCTTCCCAATGGCAAGATGAGTGGACGGCTCTTCGTCGGAACAAGCTTCGGGCAGTTCAACCTCTTCCTGTTGCCTGGGCAACCTCTACCCTGGTTTCCACGCCGGAGGAAATTATGTTAGCTCTTTTGCGTATCGGACACTGCCGTTTTAGCCATGGTCACCTTTTACGTAATGAACCCGAAACTATGTGACCACTGTGATGTACCTTAACACTACGTCACATTTTAACCCAATGTCGGTTTTTAGCTCCATTATGCGCCAGTCTGTTGCTGCCGGCTATTCTCTCTGGCATATTGGCAGATAGCATCCATGCTGTAGAAGGCGAGCTTGCTTTTATCTGGCAGTGGGTTCTGGCGCCTGCTCTGACCCGTTCGAGGCACCTTCTGGTTGCGAAAAATTTATTTCACGTATTTTATCCTTTGCCTTCTGCAGTAACGGACATCTCTTTTTAGCGTTTTAGCTTTTTATTGTCACTGTCTTGCATGATTTTATAGTTTTAATGTGTTGGTTTTAACTGTGTGGACCGTTTAGCTTTGTAAGGGCGCTGATAACCTCAGCAGATGTGCGCCCTTAACCCAATTCTAATACTACTACTATTGGGGATGGTGCTACATCTCACTTCCTCTGCAATAAGACTTGAAAGAGCCCTCTTGCCTTGGTAGTTAAGGTGCAGTCCACACCTAACCTAACCTGTCATGAATAAAAATTCTTAGCTTATAATATAATCAGTCACAAGCTTAGTTAAGATAAGCCTTTGGTATGACCAGAAGGCATAGGGGTATAGCCACTATGTAACCTTATTAGTATTTGAGAGAATACATATTTTCTTTAGGAACAGTACGCACAACATTAACTAAATTTTCTAAAATCCCTAACAAATTAGGAAGCATATGCAATACCTGAGAGAAGGAGTACAAAATATCAGCCATTCTAGCGGGTTTCAGTTTCTGCTCTAGGGTTGTCAGTGATGGAAAATGTGATTTATCCACATTGTAACATGATTTCCATATGAAACAAATATTAAAAAGGTAATGTGAGCCTATTAGCACCATCAGAAGTGCTGAAATGTTATTCAAAGCTTATACATCATAGTTTCTGTTTGTCTGTCGGACTTCAACAAATATTTATATTTTTAACCATAATGATTTCATTTTGGATATTTAACAAGAAGTATTGCAAATAATAAGATTTCATAATCTCACCTTAAGGTAGTGGTCTTGCTAATTCCAAATCCAAAATGTCATCTTCTAATCTTGCCCTTACAGATTTCATGAAGCAATTATCTTATTCAAGTTGTTGATAGTCAACATGAAAAATTCAATGCCATGGCCGGGATTTGAACCATGGATCTCCTGGTTTCCGTCCAGTCGCTCTTACCCTTTGTGCTACCATGGCCAACGTGCCGTCCTGACATTAAATTCTCCATTTGACTCCTATATTTCCCCGGTAGACCACTAGGGGCTCTCGCATCTGAGATACACTGTTTGTGGCGACTTACTATTGTAAGTACTTGCATCCCAGGCTTCATCATTTTACTCTTGACACAAGTACTTATGATAGTAAGTCACACAAATGGTGTATCTCGGATGCAAGAGCCCCTAGTGGTCTACCGGGGAAATATTAGTCAAATGGAAAATTTTATTTCAGGACGGCACGTTGGCCATGGTAGCTCAAAGGGTAAGAGCAACTGGACGGAAACCAGAAGATCCGTGGTTCAAATCCCGGCCATGGCATTGAATTTTTCATGTTGACTATCAAAAACCTTAGCCTATATACGGCTAGTGTGGAGAAATGATTAATTTCCATCAATTAACTAAAATATCTTATTCAAAGTTTGTCAAATACATCTCGCATGATACAATCTTTATCCTAGTATTCCTTTTCCATTTTTTTCGCATGTCTGAAGTGTCTCCATTCACTCATCACAACTGCCCACCTCTGTAGCATAGGTGGTACTTTCAAATTTCGGTCAGGGTCAGTTATCTGGATAAGGTTTCTTCCCCCGAGTTTTCTCTTATTTTCCCCCTTAAAGATGAATGTTGGATAATTCCAAGCTCTATGAATCCTGGGTTCAGATGAGCATCATTTCACCCATTTTGTTCATTGTCCGATATAACAACATTGGAGGACGTAAATTTAATAAAAAAAATATCTTAGCCTTTGAGGGTAAATCTAAGTTACTGCAGATATAGATATCCTTCTCACACCATATACTTTAACCAAGTAAAGCATACCAAGGGCCTTCTGCTCTTTCCCCTCACCTATCCTTGCTTGACATCTGTTGTCTTTTAAATATCAGACACTATTTTTTCTTTCCATTTTGGCAGTCCATTTCTTTTATAATTCTTACTTCTGCTAATGCTTCAAATCCTACATTTAAAATCAATATTTTCAAGTCTAACCATTTGAGATATAAATATATGGATAAGAACTCTATTGTCCAAGCTTTTATTTGATCTTTTGTAGTGTAAATCTCCTTCTCTTGGCATCTCCAAGGAGATTTACTTTTTATGCATTTTTCATTGTTTCATTTGGCTTAATATGTTCTCATCTTTTGGAGGATTCATTTTGGATATTAATAAGTAATGGTCTGAGAGTACATCACATCTTCTGTATATATGTTTAGCATTTATTGGTGGCGCTGTCTTTCTAATTGGTAAGACCTATCATTAAAGATTTAATATCTCTAAGTTTTCAGAAATATTTATATCTTTGTGTGTTGACAACTATTTATGATTTTTAATTAACTATGTGCTGCGAAGTTTAAGGTTTTCCTATTTTCATTTATTGTTATTTCTCTATCTATTCTGATGATTGTTATAGGAGTTTTACCAGTTCAAGAATTTGGGTATCCACTGCTTTCATCTAGATAAGCATTCTTGTAAGGCTATTTTCTACCTCTAATTACAAGACATAAAGGGTGCATCACTTCCTTGACAGCATTGGTCTTCTAGTCCATCATATCACGAGGAGACCACTCTGCCTCAATTTTCAAACTTCTCTAATTAAGTGGTTTTCTTACAAAAATTTTAACTCCTGCAATTTCGGACTTCCAAGTGTGCCAGAACTATTAATTTCTTATGTTTATCAAGAGTTAGTTATTGTTTATCTGATTGTGAGATATTTATTGTGTAATGTTTGTATCTTTTGCTTTAATATTTTTAGCTTTGCAATCTGTTATATATTTCTGTACCTGCTTTGAATGTTATTTTTTGTGCCAGACAAATATATAGCCAGAGCATGACACTAATCACCTCAGCAGTTTTGCGCCGCTGTAAGGTTGTTACTAATCTAACATGTTAATGCTGCTTATGTGTATTTGTAATTCATCATAGAATTTTGTTTCTTGTTACTTTCTCTCTTCTGGTGAATGCACCCTATAACCAGTTAATATCTGCTGTTTACATAATACACAAACCATATGTAGGCAAACTTGGAAAGATAGGTTCCATGGCTCAAATCCCGGCAGTGGTAATGAATTTTTCAATTCTGTTTCTACTTCCTGTTTTTTTCTGGTTTTTTCCTGTTACTGTGAGAACATCTATATCTATTTTGGTTAGATTAAATTTGTGGTGTACATGTAGTTTGCATTTGTTAGTGTATATCTCTTACATTCCAACAACACTTGTGTGGGTTTTTCAACTCATTTTTGTTTGTCCCAATTCTTTGTATTGAGCATCATATGTTTATCTGTCCTGCTTAATTTCTGGGGATTATTAATGACATATATTTCTCTTGGTTTACAAGTCCGCCATCTTCCTGCTTTCAGGCTTGAATTTTTATTCCTTTGGGTTACATTTCCTAAAGATTTTGCCTTTACCAAGGCTGACAAGCCATCTCTGCTCATTGTAGGTTGCTCTTAGCTTCCTCCTCCGAAAGATGGATATGTGATACTTCTCAGTGCTAGCCGTCTGTTTCGGGTTTTTTGTAATTTAAGTCCTCCAACGTTAAGTCATATCGGACGATGAATGGAATGATGCTCAAATGAGTCCGGGGTCCATGAGCTTAGAGTTACGCGACATTCATCTTAAAGGATAAGGGAAAACTCCGTAAAAAACCTCACCCTGACCGAGATTCGAACTCGGGACCTCTTGAACGTGAGGCAGACATGCTACCACCACGCTACCAAGGCGGGCATCTGTTTTGTTGGAATACTGAGTCCTCTTAGGGCTAACAAGATGAAACCTACAAGAGGGAAATACACAACTTATTAAAATAAGTTTCTTAAGCATAAGCCATTTCCAAGATATCCTTATTAATGGTTTGAATTGTTCAATATCTTTTCTTTGAAATTCCTGTTGATTTTAAGCTATTTCTCGCCATTGCATGGAAAGAGTATGGAATTTTAAGGCCAACATAAAGCATCCAGTTCTTTAACAATTACTATTGTTGTTACCTTTGTATTTACAACAAAATATCCAATGTAGTTATTTCTGCAAAGATTTCTCGATAGACTAGTTTTCTTAATATTTTACTTATAAACTATAGTGTATAGAAAGTCATGTGAATATAACACATCGATTTTTCATTATAGGACCTCTGAACTCTGCTAGTGTTGACTTGATGAACTTGAAAATCACATTGTCCTTGGTGATGTCAAAGTTCATGGAATCGAATTGAGCTCTTGGTGTAGACATTAATATCATCTGTTTGCTATTAATGTATTAGCTTCAGTGGTTAGTTCCTTCATCTTACATAGTTTGTAAGCTTTGTTCTTGTGTTCAACCATCTGTTTCAGTGTTTTCCATTAGTTCAGGTTGCACAACTATGGACAAGTGAGTTACATTGGTACTGCGGAAGACAGAAAAATGAACTGACTCGTAAACTATATTTATTTACAGTATCATAAGTAACTGATAAAACTTGATTTCTAATTCAACTAATATGTACGTGAACCTTGTTTTGATCTTTAGGTTGACTGCATAGGATTTTAGCAGTTTTTTTCTGCAGCTGATACAAAAATAATCATATTGTCACGACCTGGCTATTGGGTGTTAATGGATTAAGATGCCATGCGGCCAGATCGTACATGGGGAGCTAACTCAGACAGGATTCATGCTTTTAGGAGAGGTCAGGATTTTTCTAATACATTTCTATAAAAGATTGGGTAGCACTAACTAAAAACCACAATTAACATTAAAAGATGATTTACTACACTAAATATTTACAAAGATGGTCATCAGACCACATACCTGACACAGATGGGGAATTACACCTGATCCAGCCAAAGGCCAGCACCAAAGACAAAGATTCACACCAGACTCACTCATGCCACCAGAGGATGATGACGCACATATGTGACATCCCTATTACATTATCAATACTAACTAGCATCAGCACTGATCAAATCAGCCACTGTTTGTGACATCTCCCCCTCGTCCACAAGATCAATGCATACATTGATCATTGAAATAGAAAGTTTTTTCTTTGACACAAATGATAAAAGTATTTGTTTGATGGTTTTTGGTAGATAGTCAACATGAAAAATTCAATGCCATGGCCGGGATTTGAACCACGGATCTCCTGGTTTCTGTCCATTCGCTCTAACCCATTGAGCTTCCATGGCCAACTTGCCATCACGACACTAAATTCTCCATTTGACTCGTATATTTTCCCAGTAGACCACTAGGGACTCTCACATTCGAGATACACCGTTTTTTGTGGCGACCTACTATCGTAAGTACTTGAGTCCCAGGCTTCATCATTTAACTCTTATTATTTTAGTTAATTGATGGAATAATCATTTCTTCACATTAGCCGTATATAATTCCTATTTTCCTTAAATCGTGTCTGTTAAACTGAGATGGCTACTTCAGAAAATTTTTCGTTCCACAATTATTACCATGGTAACTTTACAATAAGCTTTTCCTATTTTGTTTACCACTTGTTAAAATGAAGGGCATGTAACCTCTCCATACCCTTTAACAAAGCAGACTTTGAGGTTGTGTTTGTGTTTTGAGGTAATCTTTTTAAACATATGCTTCATTACCAAAATATGCTCAACCATAAGCGGCGAGTATACAGCTTCAATAACAATTATTACATCCAGTCTAATCCCCCTCATGAACAATCCAAGTTAAACATGGAAGCATATTTTTTAAAAAGATACTATATTAACTGTTGAAGGCACCAGTGATTAATTATTTTTCATTCAAAGGCTCAGGGATGCCTTCTCCAGAAGGTGCAAGCAATACATGAAATACTAAATCTTAGAGGAGTGTAACTTAACAAATGGCACAGTGCAATTTTTCTATTAGATGTGACTTTGTTCTAAATAAAGTCTATAAAGTTTCTAATTGCATATAGAATTTATATCAATCTTTCAACATTTGCAAGGCAGGATGATGAAGGGGTGAAAGAATGGAAGTAGTTCCTGTTGTAAATCCTAAAAGAATTGTATGAAGGGAGTCCAATAAAAAGCTTAAAAATGTAATTAAAAATTGAAATTTTACACCATTCTTCTGTCAGTTGGCAATATTGTTTACAATTTTGTAAGGAATATCAATGAGTGGCAAAATACTCCAGGCAAGCAATGGCGACAAAACCAGTTCAAAATGGCTGCTTCACTTGCAACATGCAGCAAGGAAGAACTGCATTTTATCATACTTTTTCTAAACAGTGAAGATACAAAACCAATCAGTGAGTGAAGGTCCAGTATGATGATGCATTTTTAAGACTTTCATTTGACTCCTTGTATTAACACCAGTTTTATGTAGTGCAACATTTTTATTGCATCTTTTTTTTTTCCCCTCCAGAGAATGTCTTCAGGCAGGCGTAAGGCTGAACCAAAGAAGAAAATTCCACAATCCATAGCAGCACTTAGATGCATACAATACTTCCAGAGTACTTACGATCTTCTCATCCCAAGGAGTGCATTTTCAAGAGTAGTCAGAGATATTATTGAAAATATGTTTGGATGTAGACTGTCATATCTCAGGTAGCAAACAAGTTGAAGTTGATCAGTAAGTTTTAGAAATATCCTTTTCTACTTATGCTAATATCTTGGTTTTATTTTTTTGTAGAATTCAACGACTTGCATTAGAAGCATTACAAGAGGCTGCTGAAGCATTCTTAGTGCAGTTCTTTGAAGATTGTGTTCTGTGCTGTATGCATGCAAAACGCCAGACATTACTTGCACGAGATATACAGTTGGCACGGCGTATCAGAGGGTGCTGATTTAACTCAAGTTGTTTCGTCACATATATATATTAATGTTTTACTAGCTAATATTAACATTTGATGTCATTTTATTTGATTAGTTCCTTGATTGCATTAAAGATAATATTCTAAATGCTCTTATTGTTTTTATTATTCTGTTGAGCAAAATAGACCTTAGGCCCTGTAAAATGTAATAGCTATGTGTTAAAAGGGGATGCAGTGGTGAAAAATTGCCAAAAATAAAGAATACAATTTTTTTTTTTGCTCTAAAATTACATTGGAACATTGTGGTTTGAGAATCTGCCATCAATTACGCCTTAGTGCCACTAGGTCACGATTTAAAGCCCTGTGTACAGGTGGGCATGTCCAGTTAATCAACTTTAACCCATTGCAATTTGCTTTCTAGCTGCAACAGTAAATAATTCATACCTTCAATATATAAAAACAGAAGCAAAGTGAAACAACAAATACTAATACAATTTTGAGTCGAACTAATACTCAATGTTCCATTTATTGCGGTAGCGTACCATTTTTGGAAGGAAAATCATGACATAGAACGAGAAATTCACTTACTAAAAAGTGTCCAAGGTCCAGCTGCATTAACCTCGCGGGAAAAAATCTTTATAAAGAAATATGAAAGTAAATTGTTTAATTTCGATACTACCTTTGAAGACAACCCCAATTTCAAGTTCATCAAGATACCGACAGAGACGCACCTATCACCTCCGAGGAGTTCACTGAACCGGCATCCATTAGTCGACAATTGCTGATGATGTTAGGAAGACCCTAACGAAACGCGTTCTAGGTAAATACTAGCAATAAATGGAGCATTGAGTATTAGTTCGACTCAAAATTGTATTAATTTTGTGCTTCATTTTATCATAGTCCTTAAACAGAACAAATACTACTTAAAATTTAATTGAGGAACTTTCTGCAATATGTTCCATATGCCTATACACCTTTGGGTCATTTTTCGAGAAATCGTTTTAAATGACCTGCCATGTTGTATAGAATATTCTATCCGAAGTTTAAGAATTACTCTACTTCAGTAAATGGCAGCACTTATTGTATTGGGTGTGCAGTTATTTGGAGCTAGTGGACAGGATCTGTTTATGTTTATGTAAGCTTGTTTTTACACAAATCAAAGTGAAATGGAAGTAAAAGGACTTGTTTTTACATAAATCAAAGTGAAATGGAAGTAAAAGGAAGATTTATTTCAGTACCAGTGTGAAGAAAACATGCTAAAGGGAAAAGATCAGCTGATACATATGTAAACAGTACTGGAGTTGAGGTTAGGAATAACCTCATAACATGCCAGCTCTATCAGAAACGCAGAGCTGGCAGACCGCAATTAGCAAGTGATGTGCATGTGAATGCTGTTAGATCACTGCTGGAAGAACATCATTATTGGACTTGTATTGAACTAGCAAGGGAAAATTACCACTTAGAGGAGTTTACTTTATAACCAGACAGGCAATTATAGCAGCAGTAGAGCAGTGTATTGGAATATTATGACAAGACGCTGTGAATGAAATCCATCGGCTCCCTGATGTGTGGAGGCAAGTTCATGTTGCAAGAGATTACTTCTATGCACTGCAATAATGTGACTGTTCGAAGAATGTTTTATTTGTTTTAATTCAAATGTTGCCACTAATTATTGAATGACCTAAGTATAAAAGGCTTCTCTGGTTGTATGCATTTAATGTTCACATACACAATGGCAGTTCTTGTTTTATGTACTGTTTTATGGAAATGGAGGCAAAAAAAAATTTCAAATTCAGTTGCCTCATTTCTAAACCATACTATAAAAAGAAACTGAATTCCCTATTGTGAAAAATGTGATTTTGCTTTCTGATGCCTGCAGAGGGCAAAATAAAAATTTAGTTATCACTTCATTTAGTTCATAAGTTGAAGTAATACACCTATTGCCTGTCCAGGGACATTCTTTCAGGCAATGTGACAGGAACTTCAGAACTGAAGAAAATTGAGCCAATCACAACTGCATTAACGTATCTCTCAGCAATGGTGGAGAATAAAACCTATCCTCCATTTGAAGTTTACATGGACAGGACCCTAATAAAGAACTGGAGAAGTGGTCTCAAGGAATATTGCTTCACTAAACCCTTGGCAAAAGCGAGTATTCAAAATACAATCATATTCACAACTTGTTCCATTTATTTATACCCCGCCTTTAAATACTATGGTCATATCGGCGGCCGTTCTCCTTTGGAACATACTGAAGGTGTTAACTCGTTATCTGTGGGTTTATTTATCATTACATCACGCACACATTCACACTCTCATTCATTCATACTTCCAGACTCTGGTGAAGATGGGGAATTATCTTGGTCGGAGAAAAATCCCCATCCCCACTGCCGGGAATCGAACCCGGGACCCCTAGCACGGTAGGCAGGTGCTCTACCGACTGAGCTACGGGGCCAGCTGAAATACACAGACTGGTACTATACAGACTATACTCACCAACTTACCTAGGTACCCCATTTTGTCTGTGGAAACAGAAATATAGTATGATTATTATTATTATTATTATTATTATTATTATTATTATTATTATTATTATTATTATTATTATTATTATTATTATTATTATTATTATTATTATTATTATTATTGTTATTATTATTATTATTATTATTATTATTATTATTATTATTATTATTATTATTATTATTATTATTATTATTATTATTATTATTATTATTATTATTATTATTATTATTATTATTATTATTATTATTACATCTAAACAACATACTTCAGCACCACTTAATCTTACAAAACTTATTTACTGTTGATTTATGGAAAAAGAACCCACGTGCAAGTTTTCTATTATTGTTACATTTTCAAGGCAGGGTACTTTTAACTCTCAAAATAAAAGATTTCTTGTTACAAAGTGAAAACTTGTTAAAATGTTGACTGGCATATATATTATGTAGTTTTTATTATGATATATATTCTTAAAATCTTTGATTGCAATTATCTCATTTTGCCATATTGCCTTATGGATCCTTCTTCCAGAAACCTCAATTATATGTCAAAAACTTCACTTATCTTTTTAAAAAAATTGATGAAATTTCCACAGAATAAGAGACTAGTATCGCAAATAAATATCTGCATCTTCAGTCACTGTTTTTTCCCATTGTCATTGTTAGTGCCGCTAGGTGTCAAGTTATTTTTGTATTACCAAAATCTGAAAATGGAACAAACTTAGAAACAATTGGCTCTATTTCAAAGTTTGTTAAACAATTTCTATTTTTTGAAATAAATATTTTCTCCCAAACCATTAAATCTATCGGATCATTTAATTGCTTTAATAATTTACTTCTAAATTTGTTTCATGGTTAAATGACAAAAAATGATCTGCCATGGCTGATTTATCAGTCTCTGTATACCTAACATTTCTAAAATGTTCTTTCATCTGGTTTCTAAATTATGTTTGGTCCAATGTAAACCTGGTTGCAATCTAAACAATTAAAATTGTAAGTGCCAGGTTTTAGAAATGTTATCTTTTTCAGGGAAATGTAGCAGATTTTTTATATATTTATTTTGAGGAACCAAAATCATACCAAATTCTTTAAAAAAAATTTGAAACAGTTTATTAGCCCAAGGATGGTAAGTAAATTTGTTAAAATTATAATCTTTTTTTTTTTTTTTTTTTAAAGCGTAGAAACATCATTTACATTTTTTTTTTATATTTAAATGTTTCAATCTATTTATTATAAGATCTTTATTAAAACCATGAATTGAAGCAGTATTAATGATGTGTTGATATTCTCTATTAAATTGCTCTTTATTTAGGGATATATTTATTAACCTATAAATCAAACTATTAAAAACAGCAAATATATGTGACTGAAGAGGCAAATGATTTATATGCAAAACTAGACTCTTGAATTCTGTGGAAATTTCATCATGAATTTGCTTTGCCATAGGACACAAAACAAAAAAAATTGTGTTCTTTTAGCCAGTCGTTCCACTGTCCTTAACCCTTTGCGCCACATATTGTAGTGAAGCATAGCAAATTTAAAAGTGCTCGCCTCGGTAGCGTGGTGGTAGCATGTCTGCCCCATGTTTAAGAGGTCCCGAGTTCGAATATCGGTCAGGGTGAGTTACTTGGATAAGGTTTTTCTGGGGTTTTCCCTTATCCTGAAAGACGAATGTCGGGTAACTAAGCTCTATGGACCCTGGGTTCATTTCAGCATCATTTCACCCATTCCATTCATCGTCCGATATGACTTAACGTTGGAGGACGTAAATTACAAAAAAACAAAAAATAAATAAAAGTAGCCTGCGCCGCATATCGTAGTGCAGCATAGTAAAGCTGTATTTGTCTTCGGATGCCCTCTTATAGTATGCACCTGAACTTCCTTGAAGGGCATTTCATTTTTGGAATGAAAATCATGACATTGATCCAAATCCAAAATTATTAAAAGGAGTGATAAACCAAAATTAATGTACAACATGGGAGAACATATTCATATTGAAAAATAAGGATCGCGTAATGAACTTTGAAATCCCACCAGTAGATAATTTAAATAAAAAGTTCATAGTTCCGCCACCAGAGAGAGAGCAGATAACAGATGCCAGTTGGAAAGAGATTGAAAATGGAGGCGAATGCCTTTAAAACTAGTCTCTCATTAACCTAAACAAGTAAGTGACGAGTATCAATAAACCAACTACAAATAGTTTTTGAGATTTATTATTATTATTATTATTATTATTATTATTATTATTATTATTATTATTATTATTATTATTATTATTATTATTATTATTATTATTATTATTATTATTTATTCGAGCTGCTATCTTGGTGTGACAATAAGTTTTAAAGGAAGCTTTCACTTGAATATATGCCCAAGAAACCTACAAAATAAGGAATGAAAGCATGGTATATTGGAACTTGCGAAGATAGGTATCTTCTAGACTGTAAGGTGTACTCTGGGGGGGGGGGGGGGGAAATGCGTTCTAGAGAAACCTGTTTTGGATATGCCCAAACACTACTCAGGTCAGTGGCTTATTTATTTTTACAATTTTTTTTTTTAGCTCCACGATACTAATTAAAATTATGTTTTAAAAAAAGGCATGTGCTGTGGTACAATATGAACAGCATACCTAAACGTTCTAAAACTGAAGCGAGTCAAATGTTGTAAACTTCAAAACAAGAGAGTGACTGCAATTGTTTGGCTTAAAAGTGGAGACATTTTGCTACACTCTGTAAATTCAGATCCAAGAACAGACGGTGAGGTAATAAGAAAAAGCGGTTAAGAAAAGGAGAAAGTGAATATTTCACAACATAATGCTGTCATAAATTAGCTTCATGGTATAGGGGATGTTGACCTGGTGGAAAAAAGAATGCAATGCTATGGGGTGGAAAGGCATGCAAAATGGTGAAAATCAGTTTTACTCTGTTGTAAATGTATCTATTGTAAACAGTATCCGAATTTGACTTGAGCAACAGACCTGTGTGAACAGGGCGTAGAAACCGACTGCAGCAACATAGGAAAAATCGTGTAAATTAGTTGATCAGAAACTTCACATCATGCAAACTACATGGTGGCATAGGAGCATACCTATTGCTGTAACATCCCCTTCATTGCTTCATAATTTATAAAGATTCAGGATTGAGTAAAAACGTGCGTTCTATGCTCAACAAAAAAGCGTGGAACTCAGTCTGGGCGCAGCATTCAAACAGTACAAAAGTCAGCAGTGTGACCTTCCGTTATGCCAAACAGAGTACTTTCTCCATTATCACCATTAAAGAGGGGTGTGGTAAATGTGTAAAGAGAAAATCATAAATTATTAAGTGTAAGTAGTGAAAATATCCTAAAATATTTGCATATATTTTTTCTCCAAAACAAGAAAGTTTTGTGGTGGTAAAAGAGGGCTACAAATTAATATCACAAATGTAAAACATGGTGAGGACTGAAACATGTTCCTAAATATACATAGAAGTATAATTTTTAATTTAAAAAGATAATCATGCTGTTCTAAGTAGATCTAGATAAGTTCATTATTTGGTCATTTCTATATTAATATGCCATTTTTGCATTCAAGCTCAGGCTCTATCGATTTAAATTTAAATGTCTGCAGAAGCAGTGACCTGACTGAAGGAGAACTTCTGAGTACCCGTGGAGGGCCAAAGTGTTAAGATATGAATTATTTACTATTGCAGTAAGAAAGCAAAATAATGTTAAGTACAGCTTTATTCCTTTTCTAAAGTTTACTTAATTTAAGCTGCATTCCAGGCTCGTACACATATGAAAAGTATATTTACTATTCATACTAACCACATGGTTGTAATTCCTTGAAAGGGAAAGAAAACCAGGAGTTTGTATTCAGTAGTTTTAAAAAACATCCCGAAGTTGTCTGTGCACATTACCACAAAGAAGTTAGAATGAATATTTAAAGTTTATGGTATCAAACTAGCACCACAAAATAGATTCTCACTCAAGGAAGTTCTTAAATAATCCCTTAACCGCTTCGCCGATGGCCGTTTAAACCCTTCAGGGGCCGGAAACGGATACCCAATAAACAGAACAAGACATTTAAATTGTTAAATACTGTAAAAATGCATCATAAATACAATTCCGTATCTTCCGTATTTATTAAGTTATTTAAACAAAACAAAAACTGGTTTAAAACCCTTTAAAGTCAGTATACATCTACAGTAACAATAAAGTAGAGACTACATTAATAAATCGTTGAAATTTCACTACTTTGTTTCACTGTAGCAAAAGCCATTCTTTGCGCCGAACATGCCTAATATATGAATCATTTTGTTTTGTGTGTATACGAACCAATGTATGTATGTTTAGCTACGCAAGCGACTTCTCCGATTCAAGTTTAGTTTATTTATGCTATACCAAGCGATAGTCATACGAGTATATGTTGCGTTATACTGAAAAGAGAATTCTCTGTCAGCATCTGTTATTACAGTGTTTCTCAACCAAGATTTCTGGTAGCCTTATGCAGCTGTTTTCGCTCAGTATTTTAGTTATTTATACTTCTCTGTATTCAGAGTGATTTCTTATAGCTATCAAGACCTAAATGAATGACACATTTGAAATGGTTAAATTTCAATGTTGACCATGGCTTATCCCCATAATGTAGCAAATAAATTACCTTGCTTATGATGTATACAGGCTTCTGATATTACTGTAGAAAATCTGGAAGATTTGCTGTGCGATTATGAAGGAGATGTTTAGGATATAGGAAGCAGTGAGGTGTACTGGTCTACAAATGGCATGTTAGCTACTCCATTGTTTGGAGAAAATGGCGGGTCAAATATGGGTGATGCGGATCAGCTATTACTAGCTATCCCTCTATATGAAAAACAGTTAAATGCCAAAAAAAGTATTTTTATACCACTGGATGTAACTATGCACAATTGTTCAGTAATTTTCAGAGCTGTAAATTCATGCAAGACATTCATCTACCTGTACTTGCGCGTATAAATAGCTCGTAACCTAATTGAGTTTTATAATACTCAGAGGCCTCTTTATACTGGGGGGTAAGAAATTCACCATGGCATCACCCCTCATACTTCAGAGAAAACACTTTCCTAAAAGCATACCACCCACAACCAAAAAAGTCGCAACCGTTTCAAAAATGTCTAGTGTGTTGCGAAAATGAAGTTCGCAAGGAAACCAATATTGTTTGGTGTGAATCTGCAGATGTGCTCTTGGGTGTTTATCCTGGTTTGGAGGTGTACAATTCAAAAAGAAACCTTTAAGGTTATGTTTACATCCCATATAGAACTAATTTAAATTTATTGTAAAATAGGAAGATTAAAATAATTGGCGTTAAATTAGCATTAAATGCATGTATGTGCAGGACGTCTATACATGTCCATATCGGTTTGGGGCATTTTCACTTGGACGTCATATGACGTCCGTATCAGTGAAAGGGTTAAAAACACTATCACCAGAACAAAAATCAGCCTTTATAGGATAGATTGCGAGGATTGACAGATTTTATATTGGTTTGACAAAGATATTTGATATTTTTGTAGTTTCCATTGCATTTTCTGACTTTGATATCTAACAATCACTATTATGCATCCTGTACAAATACATGAAATTGCTGACCTAAGATTTAATCGCTGACTCAAGTCCCCTGGCCATAAGCCTTTGGTTTTCCTGAGTACCTTGTTGTCAAAAAAAGAAATTTAAAAACTAGATTAACAGAACACTGAAGGAACATAAAATATAAACAGACCGAAAAATCAGCAGTTGCTTTTCATTTCTGGAATGATAACTACATCGGAGAGGATTTAAAATCATTACTTAAATCATTAACAACAAAACAAGAACTTACAACATGGGAAAAGAATTTTGTTACAAAACCATTCCACATAATTTAAATTTTGACGTGCCGTCGTTGAATGGTCTATTGAACTAATGTAAAAAGGCTTCTGAGAGAGGTAGCTAATTACAAGAGATCCAGACGACAACCAATTGTGATAGTGGCCAGTCGCTAATCAGCTGTTGATGGGACTGCAACAGTCCAGAAAACGTTCCTGATTTTTTTAAATGGATGTGAGTGAAGTTTCAAGTTTTAAAAGGTATGGCTCAATTTTAAGTCTTTCAACATGAAATTAGCTTCAATTTTATCAACTTTTATTTATAACTATTTAAATGGTTCTTTTTGCCATTTTTTGTGATTTTTCACTAACATCTGCTAGCCATGTGAACACATTTTTTGTAAGAAAATTTGTTTGATAAACCATGCATTAACCGCTTCAGCAATGTCATTTAAACCCTTAATGGGCCAGGAACAGATGCCCAATAAACAGAACAAGACATCTAAATTGTTTACTGCTATAAAATTGCTTCTTAAATAGACATTCATATCTTTTGCATTTTTAAGTTTTTAAATGAAACAAAAACTGGTTTAAAACCCATTAAGGGCAGTATACATCTACAGTATCAATAAAGTAGAGAGTATGCTAATAAATCATTGAAATTTCAGTACTTTGTTGCAATGAAGCAAAAGCCATTCTTTGCATTGAACGCATCTAATATTTGAGTCATTTTGTTTTGTGTGCATGTGAACGGCAGTATATATGCATAGCTACGTAAACGAGTTCTGCGTGAAACACATGCTGGAAAGAAACAAACCTCTCTTAGCATCTGTATGTACCTCTTATTACAGTATTTCATAACTGAAGTTTATGTTGGCCTCATGCAGCTGTTTTCACTCAGTATTTGTTACCTATACTAACTGGGTGGTGATTTCTTATATCTATTGAGAATTAGATGAATAGCGCATTTTAAATTGTTACATTTCAGTGTTAACTATGGCTTATCCTAGTAATGTAGCAAATAAATTAGCTTGCATAGGATATGTACAGGCTTTTGATATCACTTTAGAAAATGTGGAGCACTTTTTGCTGTTTGGCATGATTTGGGTATTATAGCGATTATGAGGGAGGGTTTGATATAGGTTTCAGTGAGGAAGAAAATGTTTCACTTTAGGTATTCGTGAAGAATCAATATTGTGCAGTGGTCAAAATAACTCACACACATAGACATACAGCTAATTTCTGACAGCCAACCAACTGACATTTTCACCAATTTTTTTTCTGCAGACTTAGCATCTTTCATTGTTACAGAAACTAATATATGTATGTGAGTAGGGTGAAGGAAACCCTGACCTGTAAAGGCAATTTAAGGCCTATGAAGAGAATTCAGAAGTGGACAGTGTGTTATTTGTAAACCTACAAATGCTCTGCAGATGACATGTTAGCTGCTCCATTTTTAGGGGAAATAACGGGCCAGATATGGGAGGGGTGGATCAGTTACTACAAGCTATCCATTATGAAAAACGGTTAATTTTTTTTTTAATACGAACTGGATGTACCACACAATGGTGTAGTAATTTACAGATTCTAAATTCATTCAAGACAATGACCTACCTGAACTTTTGCAGATCAATAGCTCACAGCCTAAGTACTACAACATTCAGAGGCCTCATCATACTGGGGGTGAGAAATCTACCACTACAGCACCCCTCATACTTGAGAGAAAACACTTTCCTCAAAGGATACCACCCACAATCAAAAAAGTCGCGACCATTTCAAAAATGTCTAGTGTGTGTGAAAAGAAGTTCGCAAGGAAACCAGTAATTATTTGCCGTGAATGTGAAGATGTGCTGTTGTGAATTTATCCAGGTTTTCAGGTGTACCATTCAAACAGAAGCCTTTAAGGGTAAGTAACTAATTTAAATTAATTGTAAAATAGGAAGATTAAAGTAATTGGCATTAAATAAGCATTAAATACATGTATGTGCAGGATGTCTATACACTTCCATATCCTTTAGGGGCATTTCAACCTGGATGTCATATGATGTCCATAATGGTGAAAGGATTAAGGTATATAATCTGATACTTAGCTACACAATTGTGAAATTTATGGTAAATGTCCTCAATTGAACTAGAGCTTAAAATAACGCTCTGAAATGTCATTTGTATGATATTTGTAATTTCATTGTATACAAATCTTTTGTGTTCATTAAGATAACAAGTAAAATAAAATGTCATGTGTGATTGGAGGAATTCAGTTGAAATTAAACTTGTATCCGTTGCATCCATTTTTAACCTCAAAGTTCCAACTCTTTCACCAGGATAATACACCATCACACACATCAATCACAATGGCGAAATTGCATAAGTTGGGCTTTGAATTGGTTCCTCATCCACCTTATTCACCAGACTTAGCCCCAAGTGATTTCTTTCTGTTCCTAAACTTGAAAATTTGGCTGGGTGGTAGGAAATGTTCATCAAATGAGGTGATAGCCACCATCAACTAGTATTTTGCATACCTTGACGAACCTATTTTTCCGATGGGATAAAAAAGCTGGAACATCACTGGACCAAGTGTTTAGCAGTCAATGTAGAACATGTTGAGAAATAAGGTGAGATGTTCATGGGGAAAAAAATTATTCTTGGTGTTTTTACCAGACTTATCAAACAGTCCTCATATTTTAGTACATGGTAGTGTTAACATATATTGTTGGACGTTGCACACTTGCATGATTCATTTGTTTCATGGTGTTTTTGCAGACGAAGTGGTAAAACACAAAGATTGCCAGTCTGTTAGTAGTCGCTCTGATTCATTAATCCTGGATGTAATGAAGTTTGTCTCTTTAGGTCTTTGATAAGGAAAGTCTCTCTGGTATACAAATGTTCATCATATGTAATTGTATACTCCCATCCTTTTCTTTGCTTGCTTTTACTTTATATAGTTTTGCTACTTGTGTTGCTTTTTCAATTATTTACCTTATGTAGCATTTTGCACTAGTTTGTATTGGCATTTATGCAAGTTTGGAGGAATTCATTGAAAAAAACTTTTTTTTTCCCCCAATTGTATTCTCATATTTACTTTTCATTTTCTGTTCATAATGAAAATGTCTGCTGCTTCCAGTGTTCTTCAACCATTTCTGGATATTGTTTCGGTCCTGTGTGAATTTATCAAATCTGTGTTTGTTTCTTATCTTTTATTTTCACACTCTTTACCACATATATAATAGGTAGTGATACTAGTATTTATTGTAATCAACATACTGTAACGGGGAGCGCTGAAACACCCTGTGAGCAGCTGGCAACGGAAGACAGGGGAGGCTCGGTTAGCCACGCCTTTCCCTCGTTTGTCTTATAGTGGTGACAGCCAGCGGTCGGAAAGAAACATAATTGTGCGTCTGTTTCTGCCCACCTGGTTCCAGAAATTACGGAGTCTGGAACATTCTCCTGGTCACTAGAAACCGGCGATATTCCGATATAAAGAGGGTTACAGACAGACAGAGTTAGTCAGTCAGTTGTTGTTGTTGGTGGAGTTGGTCAATCAGTTGGTTAGTGAGTGTGAGCGAGAAGACAGTCGCAGTTCTTGGTGTAAGAGTTAGTCAGTGACGTGTTAATGAACGAAAGGATTGTGGAACGAGAAGACTGTACGAACTGGGTATGAGTATCGGAGTTTATGTAATCGCGAGTACAAGTGAAGTTGTAACGGACGAACGGGTAAATTGTAATTGTTGCAGCACGTAATTCTGTGTAATTGGCAAGTGTTAAACTGTAAGTCGGTGGAAATAAAGAACATTGTTGAGTGGTGTAATTGGACTTTTCATTTCACGAACCCACAAAGTCACACTGGCGTCAGAAGTGGGATATAACACAAAGTCACACTGGTGTCAGGAAGCGGGAAAACAACATCACCGAACATTACAACAATGGACGCGGCATTGGAAAAATTTTTGGAGAAGATGATGGAAATGAAGGCCGAACTAATCGGGAAGATGGAAGAAATGAAGGCCGAATTAACAACGGAAATAGAAGCGGCAAATAACAACCTGGCCGCAAAGATGGAAGAAATGCAGGCCGAATTAACAGAGAAGCTGGAGACTAGAAATAACCTGGCCGCGGAACTGAAACTAATCAGGACGGCTAGGGACAACATCGCCGAGAAGATGGAACAAGTGAAGGCCGAGTTAACCACGGAAATGAGAGCAGCGAATGACGGTCCGGCTACCGAAATGAAGGTGGCGAACGAGGCTTTCGCCGCAAAGTTCGAGGAACGGTTGGCCGACGTGAGGGATGACGTCACGAACCTGGGCAAGCGGAAGGGTCAAGTAGACGACCGCCTTAATGATTTAGAGGAAAAGGCCGACAACATCGCAAAACCCCTCACCCGCCTGACGGAGGAAAACCGGCCTTATGTGTGGACGGAGGACGCCGAAGACGCTTTCCAGCACCCGAAGGGGACCCTGTGCAGTGCTTCAATTTTGGGTTTCCCACAACCGGGTGGCGCATTCATTGTGGACACCGACGCCAGCGACCATTGCATTGGAGGTGTCCTATCGCAGATCCAGGACGGCCACGAGCGCACAAGAGTGGAAGAGGAGGAGCGTGCCGCAGCAGTCCGAGTAGTTGTGGCAGTGCCTGCTGAAGGCTGGGATAGCGCAGGCCTGAGGAGGGAGCAGCTGGCGGACGCAGACTTGGGGCCACTCTTGAGGGAAGTGGACGCAGGGACGAGACCAACCTGGGAGGACATCGCACCGAGGAGCGCCACCTACAAGTCGCACTGGGCCCAATGGGACTCGTTGAAGACCAGAGAGGGCGTGCTGTTCCGGGTATGGGAGTCACCCGATGGGAAGGCGCAGAGAGGACAGTTGGTACTTCCCCGGAGCAAGGTCCCGGAAGTCTTGGAGGAAGTGCACGCCGGTACTTCAGGAGGACACCTGGGAGCGAACCGAATGATTCACAAACTACGGCAGCGCTACTTCTGGCTGAGACTCCGAGCAGATGCTGGTGGTACACCTGGACCGCCTCGCACGCTACGATGGGGCTGTTCGAGGGCGAACAGCTTTGAGAAGGGAGCAGTGTAACGGGGAGCGCTGAAACACCCTGTGAGCAGCTGGCAACGGAAGACAGGGGAGGCTCGGTTAGCCACGCCTTTCCCTCGTTTGTCTTATAGTGGTGACAGCCAGCGGTCGGAAAGAAACATAATTGTGCGTCTGTTTCTGCCCACCTGGTTCCAGAAATTACGGAGTCTGGAACATTCTCCTGGTCACTAGAAACCGGCGATATTCCGATATAAAGAGGGTTACAGACAGACAGAGTTAGTCAGTCAGTTGTTGTTGTTGTTGGTGGAGTTGGTCAATCAGTTGGTTAGTGAGTGTGAGCGAGAAGACAGTCGCAGTTCTTGGTGTAAGAGTTAGTCAGTGACGTGTTAATGAACGAAAGGATTGTGGAACGAGAAGACTGTACGAACTGGGTATGAGTATCGGAGTTTATGTAATCGCGAGTACAAGTGAAGTTGTAACGGACGAACGGGTAAATTGTAATTGTTGCAGCACGTAATTCTGTGTAATTGGCAAGTGTTAAACTGTAAGTCGGTGGAAATAAAGAACATTGTTGAGTGGTGTAATTGGACTTTTCATTTCACGAACCCACAAAGTCACAATACCACATTTTTAATGCAAATAACAATGGTGTTTTACATAAAAACAATAATGGCAATTTTACATGTCATTCCCCTTATCACTACACTGAGTTGCTGCAACCCCTCAAACTCAAAATATGCAAACCCTACATAATGGGTACAGAAAGTATCGCATTTTACCCAAAATCAAAGTGACACTGGAAATACACATTTTGAGATTTCCTGAATTAAAAAATCTGATGTACTCACATGACTTTCTATATTCCTCTACTAACTGTTCTTAAAAACATTTATTCCTCTACATAAAATATAATTATTTGTCACAAACTTGTCTTTGAAGAAAATTGCTAAAATTTCCACAGAATTCAAGAGACTAGTTTTGCAAATAAATCTGCATTTTCAGTCATTGGTTTTTCCGTTGTCATTGTTACTGCTGCTAGGTGTCATTACTTTTGTATTTCTTACCAAACTCAAAAAATGAAACAAAGACTGAATGGATTGGCGATGTTTCAAAATTCATTGCATTAGATGTAACCCTTTTTCACGTAAATTTGCTGTTTTTAATAGATTAATTTATAGGTTAATAAATATGCCCCTAAATAAAGAGGAATTTAATAGAGAATATAAACACATTATTAATACTGCTTTAATTAATGGTTTTAATAAAGGTTTTATATTTGAAAGATTTAACTATAAAAAAATGTAAGTGGTGCTTCTACCCTTAAGAAAAATAAAAGATGATAATTTTTAAAATTTTATTTACCATCCTTGTGACTAATAAACAGTTTCAAAATTTTTTAAAAATATTTTGGTTCCTAAAACTAAATATAACATAAACAATTTGCTTCATTGTACTAAAAAGGGATAAAATTTCTGATAAGAAATCTGGCATTTATCAATTTAGTTGTTCAATGTGACCAGGTTTACATTGGAAGGACCAAACGTAATATAGAGTGAGTGTGTGGTGTTTAGGGCCCGTCGACAACAAGGTCATTTGGGCCCGAACGTAATATAGAAACCAGAATGAAAGAATGTTTTAGAAATATTTAGTATAAACAGACTGATAAATTGGCTGTGTTATATCATGTTTGGTCATTTGACAATGAAATAAATTCATAATTTAAATTATTAAAGCAATTAAATGGTCCAATAAATTTAATGATTTGATAGAAAATATTTTTAAAAATAGATATTACTTAATGAATTTTGAAATATCACCAATCAATTTTCCATTTTTAAGTTTGTTTCATTTTCAGAGTTTGATAAGTACATAAATGATGACACCATTGCGGCAGTAACGGTGACAACAGAAAAAAAGTGACTGAGAGGCAGATGATTTATTTGCGAAACTAGTCTTTTGAATTCTGTGTAAATTTCATCAATTTTAATAGAATGAAGTTTGTGGACCCACTACACAGAAATATTGGAGAGCAAGAGAGCTAATGGCTTCATTGCCAAAGCCTAGCATTTGAAAACAACAAGTTTGTGACACATAATTATATTTTGCATAGTAATTGTTACTTTACTTTAGCTTCTGTTTTTTACATGTTTATTTCTCATGTATTTCATCTTATAAACATCATATTTCTAATGTTCTTGTGGATGCAGTGGGAGTATAGGCTTCAAGTGATAGATCTTAGCTGTTCACTATGTGATGCCTTTGAAAAAGCCAAGAGTAATGACTTCGCCTTCAAGAGAGGTATTGCAAAATTCAAACAAATAACAAGGAATATTTCCAAAGGGTTTCAGCCCGCCCCTCAAAAAAAGAAAAGAAAAAAATTATTGTGTAGTAAGATTTTGTCTATCTGTTATGATTTACCACTTATACAAAAGTCACCCTGTATGAAGAGAACTTCTAAAGACACCCAGAAAATTCAACATAAACATTTCATTTGTCATGAAAATATCTTAACCTATGGTATTTTAATCAAAATTGTTAGCCAAATTTGAAAACATCAGAATTTAAAAAAAAAAAAAAAGTGTTCCATGTGAAGAGTAGGCTGGGGCGTGGGGAATTTGCTTGAAAATGTTTGTCACCGCTTTGAAAAATGCTGAGCTTAAATACCAAGTTTGCTGTTAAACCTACTGCACTTTTGAGTAAAGCTGTTCAGTCACACACATAGATGCATGGACCTTTTTCTAAAATGCTATTTATTCAGGGGTCTTCAAAATTACTGAAATTTCTGTATCAAATTTTTGCGTGGAATGAATGGCATCTTTACTTACTATGTATGTGGTAGAGAAGGTGAATAGTCATTGTTAGAAAAAGGTATGCATGCTTATACAGCATAACTCTGAAACAAAAACTTGAATAATTGCCACACTTGGTATTGAAGTTGTCTTCCAAGGATCCAACAAAGATTTTGTAAGAAAATCTCCACACCCATAACCAGCCTTTACATGGAAAAGTTCTCAAAAATTTTGATTTTTTTCAAGAATGGCTCCAGCAATTTTGATTAAAATATAATATTTATAAGATAGCTTCATGACAAATGAAATGTATACCTTAAATTTTCTGGGAATAGCCTAAGAAATACTTTTCATTCTGAATAAATGTTGCATAACTGCTAAACCATAAGAGATAGACAAAATCTTACTACACAAAAAAAGGTAAATTTGTTGAAGTGCACATTTTAAGTTAACCATTCCCTTTTTTGAGATGTTCCTTGTTATTGGTTTGTATTTTACAATACAGCATGGGTAAAATGTTGTGACTTCCCCCAACCCCTCCTGAAGCAAAGATGCTTAATGCCAATAACCAGCCCAGGGAGTCAGTTTTAAACTTGCTGCGAGTGTGATATATCACTGCCTCCGAATTCTGATAAAACTAATGCCTTGTTCCCCCACCACTCTCACCACTTCTCATATTCCCTCTCCTGAACATATCGAGTTTAATGATGCTTTACACAAGCTTTCGTTATTTCTCAAATAGGACGACACTTATTATTTGATGCCTTGGCTATGCAGAGAGAATAGGATTTCCAAGCCATCACATAGCGACCAGAGCTTAAAAGATCTAGCACTTAATGCCTACTGTATTTTCTTATTTCTCATGTACTTAGAACAAAGATAACTCCTGCAAATGTTTATCTCAATTATCATAAAGGAGATAGAGGAATAAGCATTTGTAAGATTATTTTGCACAAGAGTAGAGAAAGTCATTCAGTGCAGCATGTGAGATTTTATTTTAGCCTTTTCTATAGTGACTAATTTAATCGTATTGCAACTTTATATTTGTAAATGGAAAATTAGAATTAGAACAATATGTAATATATATGTATACTGGAAATTAATCTTTCACACTAGGCATGTGTAGAATGCTGTATGAAACGGTAGTGTCAGACTGAAAAATTCAATGCCATAGCGGGGATTTCAACCGGAAGATCCATGGTTCAAATCTTGGCTATGGAGTTGAATTTTTCAGTCTGACTCTACCCCTTTCATATATGTATACTATTCTAATATATTAGCATTTTATATTTTTATACAGTCTTTATACTTCTGAAGAAATGAATGAACATAAACAATTAAGATAAGAGTGAAGTCCTGATTTAAGTTCACTGAATATTTTCTAGTGCTGTTTTCATCAATTGTAAAGCTGGCTCTGGCTAATGTGCTGCCTGAGGGTCAGTTCTATGTTACATCCAGTGACAGTTGAACCTTGTTTAGAAGATAGCTGTGTGTAATGTTTGAATGGCCAGTCTTAGTTGGGATATTAAAATGATCTTATCTGGATAAATTTTTCATAGGCTTTTGGGTTACATTACTTGATAGTATATTTTTACAGTTTGCATTTTAAGGTGCCAAACCATCTTGTGTTCTACCCATGAAGTGTCTTCTTCCCCCCCCCCCCCCCCAAATATGTGATGTCACTAGTTTTGTAGCTTCCTTTGCTGTCTAATCTGTCCAATTTGTTGCCCTCATTCTGGAATATGAAGGGACCCACATTATGATTATACTTTTACTTTTAGCTTTTTGAAGAAGCTTTTGGATTTCCTTTTTGAGATTTTAGGATTAGAAACTGAATCGCAAACAATGAACATTTTCGAGTAGTAAAGGATTAAGAATGACTTTGGGGAATTGGTTTCCAGGATGTACAACACACATTGTTTAGTTAAATGGGAGTTCACTTGAAAACACAGTGTAGAAATTAGGCAGTATGTGTGATCTGGGTGGATTACAGCATAACTGGCATTTCCTTTGCACATGAGCCATCAGTAAAAATTTGTACATGATGTGGATATTTGTTACATTTTAATTGAATAATTCAGTGGAAACTGTTCATGCGTGTCTTCTGGTGATTATATTTACTACCATGTTGATTGTGTGGGCAGCAAATATTCAAGATAGAATTGGGAGTGACTGATTTGTAACATAGAAGGCATGTTTAAGTTAACTTCATTAGGTAGTTGTTCTATCCTGAAATGGAAATGTAGTTGGAATCTACTGGCATATTTCTTGCATGATTACAAGTACATGTTTTCTTTTAAAAATTAGTTGTTGCTGCTACCTTGAGAGCATACATTAAACTGGGTTGTTTTCTTCTAATTGAGACGAGCTGGTTTATTTCAATCAGCATACTGGCCATTTGACTGGAACAAAAAGCACCAAGCGTTATCCAACGAGCCATAGTCTTTATCACATCTAGCATTTTAAGCAAAGATGTTCTTGCAACATTGTAAATAGTGGAACCATGATCAAGTTTTGTCCTTGTAAGTGTTTTAACATGTGATAGTCCGCTCCTCACTTTTTGCCTGCTAGACGTTTCAAAACATTTAATCATCTGCGAGAATTACCTTTGAGATATTTAAAATGAGGGATCTAGTTTAACGTGTTATTAAAGTATCTACCTAAAGTTCTGATTATTTTACCACCTTTGCTTCCTTTACAGAATATTGTTAAACTGTCTACAAAAAGACATTTTGGAGTGATGCTAGAAACAATACTGTTTGACAGTAAAAACAATGTTACACTGATAAATAGGGCTCAGAAGTTGACTATCTAAAACTATGAAAAAAATTGGCCTATAAAATGTCCTTAAATTGAAGAGAAAATAGCTTTTTAAAAAAAAGAAAGACCTTACACTTTTGACATTTCTTTTTCATGAAATGCTTAAAAATGACCAATGTTTTGATGATAATAAATTTACTCAGCCCATGCACATTTAACTATCAGGATAAAATAATATTATAGACATACCTCTTATTCAGCATTGCAGTAGAGAGCCATTGCCATTTGTAACGTCTCAGGTTTGAAGGATTGCCGGTTATCCTCAAGAACATTCCTGTACATTGAAAAACTCCTCTCTACATCAACTGACAACATGGGCAAATACTTGAAATGACCAGGGTGCCATGGTGAAAATTGTCAAAAACACTGATGTTGAAATTTTCACCTTGCAGCTTTTTTTTCATTTTACATATTCACTGGTACCCAGTGTTCTTTCCCAAAAGGTTTTCAATTTCTCACTAACTTCTTGTGCAATTTGCCCAACACATTGTTGTCAACTTTCTTCGACATCATTGATCATTTGAATAACTAAATGTATGCTAGCATCTCTTCTTTAACCATGTTACTGTTTCTGCCAAAATTGAAAAGTTTGCACTGATATATGCTAGGTTTCCCTTAATTTGAGGATCAGCCAGTAAATCTTGAGAAATTGCTATGGAAGCCACACTGTCTGTTAAAATTGTCAACCACTGATTTCACTATATGGAAATTTTCGCAATAGTAAGTACATGCTCTGATCCATGTGCCCCAACGTGTTACAATTGGTTCAGATGGAAAGGGTAGATTAGGAGCAATTTCATGAATATTCTTATTCTTGAAGGAGATTTTAGAAACACCTTTTTTACATTTGATATGAGTTTGTTAACTCTTGAAATTTTTCACGCACTAGTTCACACACTCTGTGAAGTGCAAGAGGGATGCATGTGGCATGAACCACTTTTGTATAAAATTATTTATTTGCTGTGCCAGATTTCACCATATATTTGGCGGCGTCTGTTACCAAAAGCAAAACATTTTCATGCTTTAAGCCCTGTGGCCACAAAATAAACATGCTTAGATCAAAACGTTTGCAAATAGATTGGTGGTTAACCTTCTCAATAACTTCGGTCGTAAGAAGATAAATTTTTGGAGGAGTGTTAGCTTCCAATGTACCAATAACATTAGCAACCCAACACCCCTCTTTATCACTCATTTCATCTATTGAAACAAATAGTTTCTTATTTCCTACAAAATCACATATTTAGCCTGTTATATCGTCGTAACAACCCTGCAAGTAACCTTTTCTAAGAGTCAATTCATCTGGAGTGTTCTGCCCAGTATATTTCTGCAGAAATTGCTGAAATGTGGCATTGTTGGTCTTTGCTAGTGGGATATTGGCAGAAACTTCTGCTTTACAGAAATCTGTGTAAAAAAATTTGATTTTTTGGATGATTCCCCCACACTTTCACGAGAAAAGTAATTGTGATGCTTTTCTTTCCTTGAATGCGCAATAGCCTAAAATGTCAGGCTTCATTATTTTAAATTCACATGCATTTAAAGAAAAATCATTAATTTGACTTCACAACTCCTTTCTGAGACTTAATCTTGAATATGCATCTATTATTTGTAATCCTAGAATCACAAACTATGTCTATTTAATAGAAAAAGTACAATCAACATTTGTAAGATATATACAATATAAAAGTAATGGACGTTACCCTATGTACACAAATTATGAACCCTTACTAGAAATACTTGAATTTAAAGCCCTAAGTTTCAGAAGAGACATAGCGGGATTGATATTTTTGTATAAAATATTACATTCTACTATTGATGATATTAATATTACTGCGAGTATACTCTATTATGCACCAAATAAAATTAGTAGATTTAGGAAACTTTTACACCCCTAGAGTAAACATGGAAATAGACAAAAATTCCCATTAAACAGAATTACATATTTGTATAACAAACTTCATTATTTCGATGTAGATATTCTGAACATGTCTGCCCCTCAAAATCCAACCTCTGCGGTCCTCATCCAGAGGGGTGGGCAACAGGAAGTAGGGGACTGACTGATAGGGTGATGTACGGTGGGGACTTGGTGTACCCCAGGACCGCTACGGCTGCCGAGAAGGCCCATCAGTAACCCTGAAAACTGGCAGAAGAGGCTCTGGTATTTTTCCCCAGGGACCTACTACGGTAGGTACGGGATTGGCGATCCCGGGGTCCCTAGCCACTCACCCTCAATTCATCCCCTTCATCTCCATCAACTGCGCCACGTTGAGCTACTGCTGGTCAGTAAGCATCATCTTCTTCCTCTTCTAGTTTATTATTATTATTATTATTATTATTATTATTATTATTATTATTATTATTATTATTATTATTATTATTATTATTATTATTATTATTATTGTTATTATTATTATTATTATTATTATTATTATTATTATTATTATTATTATTATTATTATTATTATTATTATTATTATTATTATTAGCACGTAAGGTCTTAGGTTTATAACTCCTGTGTCACCAGCAGGGATCTCTCCTATCTCCGTGGTTCTGTCCCACGGTTTTCAGCGCGGCTTCCGACATGTGTGCTCTCCGGAGGTCTCAAAAGTGAAGGTTGAGCGGACCCTTCGCACGGCCCCTATGTGTAGCCTTAGGTGCGGAGCCCGTCCACACCGTCAAGTACACCCACGTAGCTCCTTGAGGGCCCGGTCTGTGTTAATCTCCCGACGGCCCTGTGCCGTTGGGTTAGTATCACGCACCGGACGTGTTACCGCTGACGGAACCCCGGTGTAATCAACCACAAGTCCCCTGAATCCGCGTGTGCCTTTTATACGCAGCGCGGCCTAAAGTGGGGAACCACAGGCGGTTATTAATGTGGTAGGGGCTTAAAACCGGGGTGTGCGTGGTGAACGGTTTACCCATACGGACAAGCAGTGGATATGGAAGGGTAGCTTTTCTGAGGTACAAATGAGATCGGTCATGGGTGGGGTCCCCATGACGGCACAGACCGTGAAGATTCGGTGTTTTCCTTTGTTTAACCCCCGGATGGGGGTCTTAATCAAAATGTATCCACGCAAACCCTCTTTCATTGACCCTTTTTTGGTAATGACCTTGTCATGTGATGGCAAAACGTTTAAAGATTTGAGTCCGTTCTATATAAAGCGTGAACTAGATAAGATCAGTGGCCCTGTTAAAAATGCGACGCGCCTCCGAGACGGTACGTTATTATTAGAGAGTACCAGCGCAGACCAATCTAAGAAGCCACAGAAAGCGAATTTGTTGGGCTCCTACCCAATCCGGGTAGCCCCACACAAATCGCTGAACACTTGCAGAGGAGTAGTCACCACCTCCAGCTTAGATGGTCTTGCCAATGAGGAAATCGTTAGCTGTCTCTCGGATCAGCTGGTCAGTCAAGCGTACCGATTAACCCGCAAACAGGATGGTAAGGAATACTCCCTCCGCACAGTCTTTCTAACCTCCTCAGGCACTAAATTACCGGAATACATCTACTGTGGATATGAACGTGCTAGCGTCCGTCAATATGTGCCGAACCTCATGCGCTGTTTTCAGTGCCAGCGCTTCGGACATACTAAGGGCTCGTGTAACCATCCAGCTCTGTGCGAACGATGTGGCCTTCCGGCTCACGAAGACCCGAACTGCAACCGAACACCCTGCTGCGTTAACTGTGGCGGAGATCATCCGTCGAGCTCGCGACAGTGTCCCCGATTCCTGGACGAAAAGAGTATCCAGGAGCTGCGTGTTAAGGAACGCCTCACATTTCCTGAGGCACGACGGCGCTTCGAACTGAAGCCCGCTACCACCAGCAACTAAGCATCAGCCGTTCGCCGCACTCCTGGTACAACTGTTGCTGTCCAACACATCCCTGTTGCTCACGCCTCCACACAGACCGACTTTCTAGCGGCTCCTCCCACGTCTCGAAACACCTACAGCTACCAACAGCACTACTACTACTACTACTACTACTACTACTACTACTACTACTACTACTACCACTACTACTACCACCACCGCCACCACTTCAACCTCACAGACACCAGTACCCAAGCCGTCCACAAGTACTGCTAACCAAGTAGTGCTTGTAAGAAACCGATCGCGGCCATCACATAGATCACGCAGTCGCACACCTTCGAAGAAATCCCGGTCTCGCTCAGCGAGACGAAGGAGTTCTTCTGACTCTCGTACATCTGGAGAGTCGCAGGACGCTAGAGCCTTTCGCATCATGGGCCCCAAGTCATCCAAGGTGAAGAAAAAAGTTAAGACAGCCCATTAAATCTCTCTAAATGGAAATAATCCAGTGGAATGCCAATGGCTTTCGAGCTCGTGCTCAAGACCTTCAACATTTAGTTTCTCAACGGTCACCGTCAATTATTTGTCTCCAGGAAACCCACTTACATCCCAATCACTCGTTACACCTTCACTCTTTTTCGGCATTTAGAAGCGATTCTATTGCAGGTATGCGTGCAAGCGGTGGCGTTGCTACCTTAGTGGCGCCTAACATCGCCGCCAACGTTCCTCTCACCATACCATTGTAAGCTGTGGCCGTTCGGATACAGCTGGAGAGCATCAGTTTTACCATCTGTAACATGTACCTGCCGCCGCTCAGTATAGTTCCAGAGCGGGATCTTCTAGCTCTATTGGCTCAGCTCCCCTCACCACTACTCCTTTTGGGAGATTTGAATGC
The DNA here is from genome assembly GCA_030765055.1 of Mantis religiosa. Taxonomy (NCBI): domain Eukaryota; kingdom Metazoa; phylum Arthropoda; class Insecta; order Mantodea; family Mantidae; genus Mantis; species Mantis religiosa. Next base: position 244,093,527 of record CM060948.1, read on the forward strand.
CAAGCACACGCTCTGGGGATCAGACACTGATGACGCCCGTGGATGCCTCCTCGTAGACGTCTTCGATAAGTCTGACCTGCTTCTGCTAAATACTGGTGACCCGACATTCCTATCATCCGCTTATGGTACACATTCCGTACTAGACCTTTCTTTCTGCAGTCCGTCATTAGTACCACTACTTGAGTGGTCAGTACTTTCCGACCTCTTTGGCAGTGATCATTACCCCATTAACATTCATTTTTCTGGCCGCCAATGTGTACCTTCTCGACATCCTCGCTGGATTATTTCCAAAGCTAACTGGGGAAAATTCCATTCCCTCATACACCTCATCGACGATGGTTTCGACACCATCGATGCAATGGTCGAATATTTTACTTGCTCAATCCTGCTCGCTGCAGAATCCAGCATTCCTCGAGGTTCATCTAAACCACGTCGTATCCCTGTACCGTGGTAGTCTGAGGAATGCAGTTTGGCTGTCAAAGCACGCAAACGTGCTTTGCGCGTTTTTCAGCGGCACCCGACGGAAGGGAACTTCGTCGCCTTCAAACGTTCTCGCGCTAGGGCACGTTTTATACTACGCAACGCAAAGCGTAAATCTTGGGAAGCCTATGTGTCTTCCCTTTCCCGGCGCAGCTCAACCCAACAAGTATGGTCAGCTGTTCGGCGGATGTATGGCAAGTATCGCCGGACGGTAATTCCCGGCCTTGCCATCAACGGTTCCATGTGCACCACCGAGCAGAACATAGCTGAAGCCCTAGCTACCACATTTGCTGCTACTAGCCAAACTGCCCGCTATGATGCTCTCTTCCTGCCTATTAAGGAAAAGGCGGAGCGGATCCCACTTAATTTTAATAGTGACTGCACCGTGCCGTACAACCAACCTTTTACCGCTGCCGAGCTCGCCCATTCTCTAGCGTTAGCAAAGGATTCTTCTCCAGGTCCCGATGACGTACACCGACAGTTGCTGCTACATCTTCCATCTGAGGCGCTATGTTTCCTTTTAAACATCTATAACCGCATTTGGCATGAGCGGGTTTTCCCCTCCTCCTGGCGAGAGGGTATTGTTATTGCAATCCCTCGTCCCGGGAAGAATCGTACCCTTCCATCTAGCTACTGCCCCATCTGCCTGACGAGTGTCATCTGTAAGACCTTTGAGCGAATGATAAACGCTCGGTTAAATTGGTGGCTAGAAAAACATAACCATATGTCCAACTTGCAATGCGGTTTTCGTCGCCATCGCTCAAGTGTCGATAATCTAACACGCCTTGAGGGGTATATTTCCGATGCCTTTCTACTGAAACAGCATACCGTGGGCGTATTCATCGACCTGGAGAAGGCCTATGACACCACTTGGCGGCACGGCATACTCCGTAACCTACATGGTTACGGTATGCGTGGTCATCTACCGGAATTCCTATGCAACTTTTTAAAACTTCTCCGTTTTCGTGTCCCCATAGGAAACACGATATCCCGGGAGCGGATACAGGAGATCGGCGTACCTCAAGGGTCGATTTGGAGCGTCGCCCTTTTTGCCGTAGCTATCAACGGCATCACTAGTGCCGTTCGAAGCGGAATTCCATCATCACTATGTTGACGACTTTGCAGTTTATTATAGGTCAGCCAACATAGATCACTTTGAGCGCCAACTGCAGCTGACCATCACCCAGCTAGCAGCTTGGGCGCTTCAAACCGGCTTCCGCTTTTCAGCTGCGAAGACACAGTGTATCAACTTTCACCGCCTCCGCCTCCTGATCTTCATTTGAACGGCACACCCCTGCCATTTGTCTCGCACCTGAAGTTCTTGGGCCTCTACTTGGACAGACAACTGAACTGGGAGCACCACATTTGTCACCTTCGAGCCTCTTGCGATCGTTCTCTTCGGGTGCTGAAGGTATTATCTGGAGCATCTTGGGGGGTGGCGATCGCACGGTAATGTTGAGGCTGTACCGCTCTCTGGTTCGGTCCAAGCTGGACTACGGCAGTTTCACTTATGGCGCAGCGACCGCCTTTAAACTTCTCCTTTTAGACACCGTGCATCATACTGGTATCCGCCTTGCCACAGGAGCTTTCCGCACCACTCGAGTCGACTGCCTGTATGCAGACTCAGGCGAACCTCCACTCCATATTAGTCGCTCGCTGTTACTCTGCTCATACGTCTTGAAATTGGCAAGTTAACCCCAATCATCCTTGTTTCAAATCAGTTCTGTGTCCAGATGTTGTCCACCGTTATAAGCGCCCTGGTTCTCGGACACGCCCCATGGGAATAAGATTTCGGGATCTCCTACATTCGCATGGCCTCCGAATGCCTCGCGTGGAGAGGTCTTCCATCAGCCCTTATTCTGCTTGGAAGCTCGATCGTGCGCGGTTCGATCTCGCTCTTTCCAGCAACTCTAGACTCGCTACTTCACATTCGGTGTTCCAACAACTTTTTGCCGAACTACTGGTCCGTTGCCCTGACTATGTTCCGGTCTTTACAGACGGTTCTCAGTTAGGTAGCACTACAGGTTGCGCGTTCTTCATTAACGGCGAGGCTCATAAATTTCGCCTTCTGGACTCCACTTCAGTTTTCTCCGCAGAGCTGTATGCCATCTTCTATTTGCTCCTTTTTATTTGCAAGTTAGCTCCTGGCACTTTTATTGTTTGCACTGACTCTCTAAGTGCTCTTTAGGCCTTGCAGCAGCACACTGCCGCTCACACCCTTGTTTTAAAAATACAGGCCCAGATCTCGCAAATGCTCAGTCGCGGACACCATTTTGTTTTTACTTGGACCCCAGGCCATGTGAGGATTTCCGGGAACGAGGAGGCGGACGCGGCTGCTAAGTCCGCTTGCCGTTTGCCCCGGAGTTTAACAACTACGATGCCATACCAGGATGTGCAACGTTTTTTTCCGTCGCCAACTCCTATCTGCTTGGCAGTAATCCTGGACAGCTTTGGAAGGCACACAACTCCGGGCGATAAAGGAGAGCGTACAACCCTGGCAATCCTGCAGGGATATCTGGCGGGCCGAGGTGATACTCACCCGGCTGAGAATTGGGCACACACGAGCGACTCATGGCCATCTGTTAAGAGGGGAACCGGCCCCTGTGTGTGCTCCGTGTGCAGTACGTCTCACTGTGCGGCATGTACTGCTCGATTGCCCGCAGTACGCTCGCGTTCGCCAGTCTTTGGGCTTTGGGACTAACTTGCTCGGTGTTTTAGGGGACGACCCAGTGGCCGTGGTTAAGGCACTGCGGTTTGTTTCTGAAATCGGTTTTAATAAACAAGTCTGACTTGTATTTTATATTTATTAATTTTAGAGATTTTAAATTATTAGTACTGGAATGAGCTTTTTATGTACTTTTAATAGTTGAGTGTTTTTATTTTATCCTTTTAAGTTAGTTTGTGTAGCTTTTAGTTCTTAGAGTTAACTTCGGGCCCAAATGACCTTGTTGTCGACGGGCCCTAAAACACCACACACTCACTCACTGAACATGTCTGAAACTCAGTTCAAAAATACCATAATCAATAGTTACTTTTTGTAGCTTAATATTAACACTGAAATTAGAAATAACCATAAGCACAATGCCACCTTCTCTTCTCTGCTCTCTATTTGTTTTTTATTTGTAATTTATCTGTTTTTGTTAATTATATTTGTAATATACTTGTAATTTTTATTTGTATTTATAAGTTTTCTTTGTTTATGTATGAGGTTGATTTATATTACTGTATGTGACCACATTTAGTAATGAATATTGTAATTGGGCTTATTCCTGTTATGTTCAGAACAATAAATAAATAAAAATAAATAAGTGTTTTTGCAATGTGCTGCTGCATTGTAAAACGTTTCTCCGCACATTAATTTCACACAACTTGCAATATAGTATACTTCCATCTGTAGAAAATACACTCGCCAAATTCAGTCACTAACTTTCCCAAAAAACTTTCTCTACCGTCCTTTACCTTCACCATTTCACAGTTTAACTTTTGCGACACAAACTAATTTGTTTCTAGGACTGCGTATAATAGCCTGTATTCTGACTACTGAGCACCTACACACAACTCACGGGACGTGGTAAGTGTAATAAGTGATAAGTGGTAAGTGATAAACAAGACTGCTGCTATCGGAAGGAAACGATGCAGTAAAATTCAATAAATTAACCGCATCTTTACTGTATGGTAAAAATTTTCTTTCAAAAGTAACAAAGGGGGGAAATGCAGCAAAATGTAGAAACTTTCCTTGAAAATGACCACTAAGACATTAAAAATGCAAAATAAAATTAGGTGATCCTGGTTCATGTTTAAGGGAAACGAGTTTATCTCATCCTTCATTCTGTGATGTCTCAGAAAAAAGATATTTCATCAACTTCCGAGCCCTATTGATAACTGAACACTGTGGTACCCTATTGTTTATGGTCAGTTCATTTGATAACCCTCCATTTACTTGGATTTATATTTATCTAGGATTGGGATTATTAGAGGGAATTTGGAACCGAAACCTGTGGTGTATTGCACCTAAGCCACAAGTGGACCAGTTTTCAGGAGGAAGGATAAGGCAAGAGGAGGCAGAAGGAGGCCGATACAAGGAGTCACGACAGTGCAGAGGGCATGGTCCCGCTACTTACAAGTTGGAAACTCCCTCAGCAGGCCAGTACAAATTGCATCCCACCTGCTATGGTCTGGAAATGGCCCACCAGGATGGAAATGGTTCTACCGAAGGAGGAAGTGTTTACCAGGAGTACATCCTGCCGTGCAGTGCCAAGACACCCACCAACACTTCTACCCTGAAAGAGACCACCAAATGCGAAGGAAATGGACAGAAAATTTGGGGATTTAATTAACCTACCCAGCATTTGCCTGGCGACCCAGAAAATCCCATAAAAAGCCATGGGTCAGGTAGATCAGCCATGGGAATCGAATGCAGGCCACAGACAAAACCGCCTGAGCCTGTATTCATATATTTTGAAAGCTTGTTATGCAATTTATGTTTCCTGATAATATATTACTTTTCTTCAGTTTTTTATATTGCAGTTTTTGGGGTGGTCATATGCTTTTTAAATAGCTAAGCTGGCCATTATGAGGAGGTGCTTATTGAGAAAGATGTTTTCAATTTCAACTTCCAGACTTATTAGGCTGTCTGTTGAATGGGTTTCTTCAAATCCAGTTTGTAGAATTGCTGAAATATTTCACATGTTCAAAATACTGTGACTTTGTGGGTTCACGAAATTAAAAGTCCAATTACACCACTCAAAAATGTTCTTTATTTCCACCGACTTACAGTTGAACACTTGCCAATTACACAGAATTACGTAATGCACACAATTACGATTCACCAGTTCGTCCGTTAGAGTTCCACTGCACGCTCACAGTTACGTACACTCTTCCGATGCACGTAAACAGTCTTCTCGTCCATTCACTAGCACGGCGCTCCTACGATGCTCCTCAAGCACTGACTGAGCTCACTCATTGCAGCCCTTTTTATAGGAATATCACTGTTTTCTAGAAGTCTCTCGTTTCAGTGAATCACCGCGAAGGTTCCAGACGGCAGGGGAAGGGGGAAGAGGCGGCCAGCGACAAGTGACACTTCCCTAATCATCCCCTCAGTTAGTGACTGAGATTAATGGGTGGGTGTGGACCGGATGCCTATGGTCCCTTACTCAGCTGCCGTTGGTCGTGCTTTCCGATAATTGGGTGACAATACCCATGTAGACTAAACTATGGACATAGTTTTATGGGATAGAGCTATTTTTATTTGGTTTTCGTATTTGAACTATAACAGCTTTAATCTATTTGAGAAACACAATTGAAGTCCATCTATGATTATAGATTGTTAGAAGATCTTTAATACAGTGAATGGAAGCTGTTTTATTAATTTGTATGGAATAAGGTCTGCACCAAGGCTAAAACTGCCACATTTATCCAATTATCTAAACAGTTCTTGTAGTGGTAGTTTGTCGTTATGATTTTAGTTTATATAAGCCAAGACTACTTGTTAGTCTGTTTGTTCACTAATTTTCTTCTGCTGATAGAGATTAGAGGTAAAGATAGAATTCATTGAGTATTTCAGCAAAGCATTTTGCTAAAATATCTGTTATACATTAATTTTCATTTATAAAGGCTCCATTGATTGGATTTCTGAATGTTGTAATTTTACAGTTGTTGATACGCTTGATGTGACTTAACACCTTCGGCAGTGCTTTCGCTCAAATGTCTAGCTCAAATAATTATACTTGTCAGTTCCTCTCAATTAAGCCTTAGGTAGCATCCCAAGGTTTGGTCTTTCGTTCCAGAAACCTTGAACATTATAAGCGCCTTTTTACCTTGGCAGAGTTAGAACTTGCTCTTTCATATTTTCGACTGTCAGTGCCAGGACCAGACGGAATCCACGTTCAAATGTTAAAACATCTCTCACCTAAAGGTAAGACATTCCTGTTTGAGGTCTATAATCGTGTTTGGGTTGATGCCACTTTTCCTGATAAGTGGTGAGAAGCCAGTTTCCTGAAAGCAGGAAAGGATCCTCATCTCCCCTCTAGCTACCGTCCTATTTCCCTCACCAGTTGAGTGTGCAAGTTGATGGAACGCGCGATTAGTATGTTGGTTGGAAACGCACAACCTACTGACCAATATCAAATGCGGTTTTCGACGAAGCCGTTCAACAGTGGATCAATCTCAATGGATTCCTTAAGAACAGTTAAAACCGTAGAAATATTTTTGACCTTGAGAAGGCTTATGATACGTGTTGACGGGCAGGGATGCTACGTTCTCTGCACACCTGGAATATGCTTGGACGCCTACTACTGTTCCTTCAGGATTTCATGAAAGGCCGCACTTTCCGATCGCTCGTTTTCGAATATTTTTGTTCAGGAGAACGGTGTACCACAAGGATCGGTACTAAGTGTTTGCTGTTGCGACTAATTCTATCTTCAAATGTGTTCCTCCAGGAGTTTTGTCATGCTTATTTGTAAACGACTTTGTCGTCTACTATACTTCTCAGCGCACACCGTTTCCAGAGCGCCGTCTACAGACTACCTTAGGGATTGGAGTTTGTGAAACGGTTTCTGATTCTCAGCTGAGAAAATAATCTGCATGAACTTCTGGCGCCGTCGGAGTCGATTACTACCTTCGTTCGTTTAGGTCCGGATACTACGTTTTGCAGATGAGACGAGGTTCCTTGGATTGATATTTGATAGAGAACTTAGTTGGTCATCGCATATAGCATAGCCGAAACATGTGACCGTTCATGAAATATTTCGCGGGTATTAAGTAGCAAATAGTAGGGAGTGGATCGCACAGTTTTGGTGTGACTATCGCACACTGATCCGTTTCAAATTAATCATGGTAGTATCGTTTTGACTCAGCATGTCCGTCTGTGCTGAAGAAATTAGACGCAGTCTCTAACTGTGGCATACGTATAGCAGTTGGAGCTTTTTCAAAAAGCCCTGTTATAAGCCTCTACGCCGAATCTGCACAACCTCCTCTGCAGTACAGCCATGACATGTTATTAGCAAATTATGGCTGTGGACTTAAATTGCATGCCCATACATCCAACGTTTACGCCGTCCTTCAACACTTTAATGGACACGCGTTATAGGAACACCTCTCTTAAGACAAAGCCATCTGGTTTTCGATTCCGGGAGCTTCTTAGAAAGCTTGACACAGAAGTATCTAAGATATATCCTAAGGGAGAGAGAGTACCCTCCTTGGTGTGTGGAATATCCCACGTAGATCTGTGCATAACTAAATACGATAAATCGGGCATTTCTATGTCTAGTAATCACACTTCTTTTAGAATTTTTATCACGTTATAAAAAGAGTTTTTTTAATTTATACTAATGGCTCAAAGACCTTAAATGGTTTTGGGGGTGCTTATATCTGTGTGGCCGAACCATATACATTCGGATTCCATACTAGCACTGCCATTTATAGTGCAAAGCTTTGTGCAATATACCGGACCATTTTACATGTACGTGGACGAAAGATGGGAGGCTGCGTAAGTGATTCCCTTAGTGCATTTCAGAGCCTTCGGCAGCTGTACAGACGCGAGCAATGTATTCAGATGCGAGCAAGACTGACCTACGGGAGGGAGGCGGGTTTCTTAGCTCTTCAAAGACTTTAAATTGTGTTGGGGTGCTAATTCTGTGGAACCGAACCATATACATTCGGATTCCATACTAGCACTGTCATTTATAGTGCAGAGCTTTGTGCAATATACCGGGCCATTTTACATGTACGTGGACGAAAGATGGGAGACTGCGTAAGTGATTCCCTTAGTGCATTTCAGAACCTTCGGCAGCTGTACAGACGCGAGCAATGTATTTTCTGATGCGAGCAAGACTGACCTACGGGAGGGAGGCGGGTTTCTTATCAGTTAGTTGCGCCAGGACGCTTCCGTTTCCATATAACTGACCAGCGAATTCGGCGCACAGGTATTTAGGCCTCAATGGAAAATAAAACCGTTATGCCACATGAAACGTAGGCGGTTTTATATAACTCTCTAGTATCAACTTAGGTATTTATCGATCCTTTTGAATGACGTTATTTCCTCTCCCTTTCTGTCGTACAGACACGCACACACACACACACTCACTCACTCACTCACACACACACACACACACACACACACACACACACACACACACACACACACACACACACACACACACACACACACAATCTCAACCATTTTAATCTCCCTTTCCTCTTTAAATGCATTTCCAATTCTCAAAGTAGTAATTTTATCGGAAACGAAATATTTCTACCTTTCATAGGCTAGCGATAGTTAATATAATATTAAACTGCGTGGTATTTGAAATTAAGTGTATCTTGTTCCGAAGATAAATACATTAATTTAACGACTAATAATATAGATAAAATAATTATTTTGTTTGATAATGACAGTTCAAGTACAAAATCACGTTAGCGTCACTGGTATGTCGGAGGCTTCACGGAGGAGTTCTTTAAATGTCAGTAAAACTGATATGATGCATTTCACTTTTAGCCACACGTAGAAACCACCGAAATAGACCGGGCTTGAACATGCAACTTTGGGATCAGAATGCCAGCATCTAAGTCATCCTGATCAGCTTCTAGTCGCCGTCGCCGCCGCCGTCTTCGTCGTAGTGGTAATAGTGAGGAGGATGATGGTGATGATAATAATAATAGTAGTAATAATAATAATAATAACAACAATAATAATAATAATAATAATAATAATAATAATAATAATAATAATAATAATAATAATAATAATAATAATAATAATAATAATAATAATAATAATAATAATAATAATAATAATAATAATAATAATAATAATAATAATAATAATAACAACAATAACAATAACAATAACAATAACAATAACAATAACAATAACAATAACAATAACAATAACAATAACAATAACAATAACAATAACAATAACAATAACAATAATAATAATAATAATAATAATAATAATAATAATAATAATAATAATAATAATAATAATAATAATAATAATAATAATAATAATAATAATAATAATAATAATAATAATAATAATAATAATAATAATAATAATAATAATAATAATAATAATAATAACAACAATAACAACAATAACAATAACAATAACAATAACAATAACAATAACAATAACAATAACAATAACAATAACAATAACAATAACAATAACAATAACAATAACAATAATAATAATAATAATAATAATAATAATAATAATAATAATAATAATAATAATAATAATAATAATAATAATAATAATAATAATAATAATAATAATAATAATAATAATAATAATAATAATAATAATAATAATAATAATAATAATAATAATAATAATAATAATAATAATAATAATAATAATAATAATAATAATAATAATAATAATAATAATAATAATAATAATAATAATAATAATAATAATAATAATAATAATAATCCCAAAGGAAACATGGACGATCAAATAAGAGTGTAACGCTAATCTAATATGCAGCTATAACCGTTAACAATTAAACATTTAAGCAAGAAATAGTTAATGTATTTGAAGCATCTATTCGAAACATTGTGCAGCAATTATTTGCTCTAGAGGCTGTGTAACAAATTAACACAAAGATCACGAAAAATCAATTGTCATGTAGATGCCGTTGCTGGAACCGGTCAGTTTAACAAGACAGTTATAGTACTCTCTTCAGTAACTTGTTTAGGGAAATAATATAAATTTACTTCAGGAATATTTTAAAAGTTCCGTCTTCTAGAGAACTGGTCTACATAGGCAATGGAACTGTCACTGTGGTTAAAGGGGCATGTGGTCAATGAACTCTGTGATTGGCAGTTACTTTTTCGGGATCAAGGGTCACATTTACTCTATAGATATAGATGCAGCCATAGTGCAGAATTCCAGAGAGGACCCCTTCCGCCCTTCTTTGTCAAATGTGAGGCATATGGGACTTCAGATAACGCCTTCAACTGTTAGAAGGCGTCTTCATGCTGTCGGGATCCACACTAGGAAGCCAGCTCGATGAAACCTCACAGAA
>CM060948.1:244109040-244144040 GCA_030765055.1 Mantis religiosa
CTATTGTTATTACTATTACTATTATTATTACTATTACTATTGTTATTACTATTACTATTGTTATTACTATTACTATTGTAATTACTATTGTAATTACTACTACTATTATTATTACTATTACTATTATTATTACTATTACTATTATTATTACTATTACTATTATTATTATTACTATTATTATTACTATTATTATTACTATTACTATTATTATTATTATTATTATTATTATTATTATTATTATTATTATTATTATTATTATTATTATTATTATTATCATTATCATTATCATTATCATTATCATTATCATTATCATTATCATTATCATTATCATTATCATTATCATTATCATTATCATTATCATTATCATTATCATTATCATTATCATTATCATTATCATTATCATTATCATTATCATTATCATTATCATTATCATTATCATTATCATTATCATTATCATTATCATTATCATTATCATTATCATTATCATTATCATTATCATTATCATTATCATTATCATTATCATTATCATTATCATTATCATTATCATTATCATTATCATTATCATTATCATTATCATTATCATTATCATTATCATTATTATTATTATTATTATTATTATTATTATTATTATTATTATTATTATTATTATTATTATTATTATTATTATTATTATTATTATTATTATTATTATTATTATTATTATTATTATTGCAGGGTAAACTTCTTAAAGGTAGGATTATACATTATTACGTTTGTCTCCTGCCTCCTCTGGTCGCTGGAGGGGAACGTTGTCACAGTTGATTATCAGGTAAACCTGACCTTTCCTCTCACCAGGCTAAACTAACCGATCATATTCATTTGTTCCCCTTTCCTCTCCAACCTTCTAGTCCATCGGAAGACTTTTGCACGTCAGTAGGGTATTAGAGAGTGTTCCAGCGCAGACCCAAATGAGCAAGATGGCGGCCATGCGCAATCTGTATGTTTAGTCGATTTAGACAGTGTTTAGGTAGGCAGTCAATCCTCTTAATTTGCTGTAACTTATAATGCTGTGCCCTGAGGTATGACCAGAGCTTGTCTTGAGCTATGATCTGGGGCTCTAGGGTAAAGGGTTGCAGGTTTTAACAGGTAGGACTGCTGGTATGGGAGGTTAATAGCTATAGGATTTAATGGTTAGCTCCTGTGGCATGATCTTAGGCTCTAGGGTTAAGAGTTTCACAGGTGATGTCTATTGGTCTGGAGGTGAAGTCTGTTGGTCTGGATGGTTTAGAGCTGTAGGATTTAGAGAGTAGGTCCTGAGGTATGATCTGGGACTCTAGGGTTAAGGGCTGCAGGGTTGCTTAGGTAAAGTCTGTTGGTCTGAAGTTTGAAAGCAGTGGGATTTAGAGGTCAGGTCTTGAGGTATGATCTGGCGCTCCAGGGTTAAGGGCTGCAGGGTTTCTTAGGTAAAGTCTGTTGGTCTAGAGCTTGAAAGCTGTGGGATTTAGAGGTTAGGTCTTGAGATATGATCTGGGGCTCTAGGGTTAAGGGTTGCAGGTTTTAACAGGTAGGACTGCTGGTATGGGAGGTTAATAGCTATAGGATTTAATGGTTAGCTCCTGTGGCATGATCTTAGGCTCTAGGGTTAAGAGTTTCACAGGTGATGTCTGTTGGTCTGGAGGTGAAGTCTGTTGGTCTGGATGGTTTAGAGCTGTAGGATTTAGAGAGTAGGTCCTGAGGTATGATCTGGGACTCTTGGGTTAAGGGCTGCAGGGTTTCTTAGGTAAAGTCTGTTGGTCTGGAGCTTGAAAGCAGTGGGATTTAGAGGTCAGGTCTTGAGGTATGATCTGGCGCTCCAGGGTTAAGGGCTGCAGGGTTTCTTAGGTAAAGTCTGTTGGTCTAGAGCTTGAAAGCTGTGGGATTTAGAGGTTAGGTCTTGAGATATGATCTGGGGCTCTAGGGTTAAGGGTTGCAGGTTTTAACAGGTAGGACTGCTGGTATGGGAGGTTAATAGCTATAGGATTTAATGGTTAGCTCCTGTGGCATGATCTTAGGCTCTAGGGTTAAGAGTTTCACAGGTGATGTCTGTTGGTCTGGAGGTGAAGTCTGTTGGTCTGGATGGTTTAGAGCTGTAGGATTTAGAGACTAGGTCCTGAGGTATGATCTGGGACTCTAGGGTTAAGGGCTGCAGGGTTTCTTAGGTAAAGTCTGTTGGTCTGGAGCTTGAAAGCTGTGGGATTTAGAGGTCAGGTCTTGAGGTATGATCTGGCGCTCCAGGGTTAAGGGCTGCAGGGTTTCTTAGGTAAAGTCTGTTGGTCTGAAGCTTGAAAGCTGTGGGATTTAGAGGTTAGGTCTTGAGGTATGATCTGGGGCTCTATGGTTAAGGGTTGCAGGTTTTAACAGGTAGGGTTGCTGGTATGGGAGGTTAATACCTATAGGATTTAATGTGGCATGAGCTCTAGGGTTAAGGGTTGTAGGGTTCATAGCTAAATGTTGTTGGTCTAGAGGATAAAGACCGTAGGGTCTTTTATCTGTTTTATAGGCTGAGGTATGGTCTTATCATTTTGAAGTTCAGTTTGCTAGTCCAGCGATTAAATGCGGTTAATCTCGAGGCAAGTCCTACATTTATGCTTTACTATGTCATCCTATTATAAACTAACCTAGCTGTGTTTTGTTAGCGGCTTCCTTTGTTGCATCTGTTAACCTAATTGTTCTCTTTCCTTAAGTTCCTCTATTCTACCTCTTTAACCTAACCTAATATATCCCATGGTTTTAACTTCTTGATCATTGTTGAACCTAGTTGATTCTGGTATTAACATTCGTTCTCTTTTCTTAAGCTGCCCTGTTTTTACCTCCTTAACCTATCCTAAGCATGTTTCTTTTCTCATGCTAACTACTTGTATGTATGATGCAAAGTTTTTAGGCATATCGATGTTAGAGCTATCTTTGTCACTGCAAGAGGTATATAGGCTGATTACAGATCTTTATACAGTAAATTTAACCCTTTGTATATCTGCTTCTCTTTTCCTAAAAATTGAGCTTCTTTTGTTGCTAAGGTTTCTTGTTTTTCGTACCTTCTCTATGCTTTCAGGAACTCTATTCCACTTTGTTATGTTTTGAGGTCTTATGCTTATATCTTAGGCTTTTTGATTATGTCTTTTGATCTGAAAGGCTATGTTTATTGGTTATGTTCCTCATCTCTTTTGCTCACATGGTTAGATCTTGAGCCATGATCTTAGGGTCTGTGGTTTAAAGGATGTAGGTCTCATAGCTTAAGCTCACAGGTCTGAAGGTTAAAGGCTGTAGGTTTAGTGGTTAGGTCGTATGGATTCAAGGTTAGATCTCTCGGTCTAGAGTTTAAGACTGTAGGATCTGGAGGTTACGCATGGTCTAAGGGCTCTAGGGTTGAGTTGTAAACTTCATAGCTAAAGGTTGCAGGTCATGAGGTTAAAAGCTGTAGGATCCGGAGGTTAGGTATTGAGGTACGATCTCGGAGCTCTAGGATTAAGAGCTATAGGTTTCATAGCTACAAGTTTGCCAGCTAGAGATATCTTCGTTACTGTTAGTGGTATATTTGCAATGGTCTATGCGCATAGTTTTTCATACGTTTTTCATGCAGATTGATGTCTTCATACTCTTGTGCCTTTTTTAAAGCTTTTACTCCCTCTGCATCGTCCTGTAATAAGTCGTAACGCTAAACCAATGTTCTAATGCTATTTTCAACCTTTTTTTCAGATGTTATGAGGTTTATGCGCGTTTCAAGGATTTTTTAGACCTAGTTCTGTTACTTAAAATCATTTTATAACTAATTAAAAGGTTTTTTCAAGGATATTTCAGATTAAGAGATAGCTACTTTTTCAATTTACCTATTTTTAACACTAACTAAAGTGCGTTCAGTTAGCTTATGTGGTGAGGGAGACGTCCCTCGTCTTTTTCTCTGGACTTGGGACCAGCGTCAGAATTTGTTTTCTGAACGGTAGACTTAACGCCCTCCTCTGCTCTTATTATTCAGCTCTTTTTGTGCTTAGATGTCAGCTACGTTCCAGTGTTTGTTGTTTCTCGGAATGAAAATTGTTTTTTTTTCTGCTCTAGGGTTCCTTCTTTCATTCGCCGTTCAAAATATGGTAATGTCCATGGGCATATGTGGATACTCCATCATCTGCAGTTACTCTCTTGTCATCATGTGGAGATAGGGATATTTTGTTCACTTCCACTGACGCAACATTATGTTGATGGGACATAATTAGGTTCATTGGTGTTCTTATGATTTCTCTGCTTTTAAGACAGTCCACATAGCTCTCAAAGGTGATGTACTGTTTAATGGCACTATGTTTTATGCCGTTTATCTTCTTGATTATGCCTCCATCGATGTCGAGTACATACATCTTCGGTCTCAGTCCAACAAAACGACGAATGATTTTTCCATTGGCTTCATCTTTAAATTTTCCCAACACTTTCTTGTTTTTTTTTAGAATGGCATATTTGGCCGCTAGGATAATCAGCAGTATCCAGATGTTCCAGAAAACGTAACTTATCCTGGTATATATCTCCGGTAGTCACACGATGGATGAAAGAGTCAGTATCCATGTACATGAGCTTCAGATTTTCAAGCCCGTAATACGGCATTAGCACATCATAATGATACCAATACATCAAGGTCTTCGAGATATCCAGCACACACATCCCAATGTATATAAGCTTGTTGAAGACTATCTCCCGTGACGCCATGTGTACTGCAGCCAGTCATATCAAGCAGTAGATATTAAAGGTTTCTTCTAGATACAAGGGGGTCGGGAAGGGGAGGGAGGGGGTTAGACATGTCTCGGCATGTGTTTGCGACATGTGGGAGAGGGTTGAGACTGAACATCTGGAATGGAAAGAACCTTTCCTATCTACTGCTTGATTAATCACCTGTCAAACCCTTGTCAAACCCTTGTCACAAGACGGCTTCACACCTGCATGTGATAAATAAAGAGGGTGCGGTCAAACCCATGTCACAAGACAGCTGCACAAGAGGGTGCCTGAACCGTGGGAAACATGAGTAGGGTAGACGATGTATGCTGCCTTTCTACCGCCTGGTAAGGGGTGTCCATGCCCTTACTGACTGTCTGTGACTTGTAGTTTTATCAATGGTCTAGAATCGAATCTCGTTCAGAAGAGTACTGCTTATATTGGAATAACTCCGAAACTAATTATGATAGAGAGTTCGGATAAACTTTATTACTTACATATGGTTAGCGGGGTCCGCAGGAATTATACTTCATACCTGTAGTCCTTAGTTCGAGTCCTGAATTGTTTAATTTAAATATCTCTGTAACCAGTGGGTCTAGAGAAGTGAAATAACCTTTATATGGTTATGCTTCTCATTGTTAATCATATGCTGACAACGTGTAGCTCAAGGGTCCCTGGTTCAGTTCCCATCATCCATTGAATTATGTAATTGTGTTCTAGTTCTTATCTATTACACCTAGAACAGCGGGGGAAAGCGCAGGTTTTTTCTTTTAACATATGCTGTGAATGATTTATGATTCCGTATCCTGGAGACCTGTGGTTCGATTATTGCTTCTGTCGCAATAACTTGAATCTTAAATAACTCTTGAACTAATAACGTTAGCGCAATGAAATAGCGTATACATATATACTTTAGGTCTGAATTGTTGTTGAAGTTGTAATTTACGCCTTAGGATCAGGGTTCAAATCTCGGTGGGATAATTTAAATACCTTTGAATATAAATGCTTTTAGGCGTGTTGACAAGCTCACCCCATAAGATCATACATCATGACTTGTCTCATGTTGAGAAGAGATATTTACCTTAACCGATTTACATAGACTTTCAAATCAAAATACTTAATCACAAAGTTTAATATATAAGCATGAGACTCAGACATAACAAGATGGCCGTAATAATTTAACTTAAGAAAAGAGAACGGATGCCCGTAGCAACGAACATAAATAGGTTAAAATATATCAAAAGGGTTCAAGAAGGCGTGTTTGAGGATGAAGTGAAGGATTCTAAGGGTGCCCCATGGATCAGTTAAACGGTGTAATAGATGAACTTGAGAAAAATCGAGCTGTTATGTTAAGAGATGTCTCAAAGGTTCCAAAAAGGTATTATTGAAGATGGAGAGATGCCTAAGAGTGGTGATGGGAGCTCCTAATGTAACTTTAAAACTAAAACGCGTAGCTTAGTCATGTTTATACTCGTTTGAATTGCCTAAATTTTATCTTCAAATCTAGTTATTTATTGCCTTTTTTAATTTTAATTTGTCTAATTTTTTCTCTCGTGTGATTTGTATACTAGATAAAGAATAATCGTAAACTGCAAAAATTAATAGAGTTTTCTTTAAGGTTTTCTCCGATAGTAGCACCATCTTCGAATCCCTGTGGTAGCAATATAATAGTTTTCTTTTAGGTTTCCTCCGATAGTAGAACCATCTTCGAACCCCAGTGGTAGCACGTTAATAGTGTTTTCTGATAGGCTTTCCCCGATAGTAGCGCCCCCTTCGAACTACAAAGGTGGTAGTGGTGTGATGAAGTTTTCCTTTAGGTTTTCTCCGATAGGAGTGCCACCTTCGAATCCCGTTGGTGGAGGGGATGCTGAAGTTTTCTATTAGGTCTGTGCTAAGTGTATAAAGAGAGCTTGATCGATCTTAGATTGTAATTACGCTAGTGTGTTTATAGCATAGCGGATCAGCTTCTACAGTGAAATTCATCATCAGTAGCGCTGATAACTTATCAAGGTGAAGAAGAGAAGTGAAAAGTGTATCAAGACACTTACTTGGCAAGATATTCCCCGAGAATTAGCCTGCACACAATAAAAAACTATAGCGATGGAGGCTCTGTTGGACACTATACCTGAAAATAGGTGTAGCATATGTGCAAAGAGTTTCCTGAAAAGCTACAATAAAAAGAGCCATGAGCTGGTATGTGGCCGGTTTTACGAATGTAAACATTGTGGTAATGTTTATGATACTGAGAATCGCAGAGATACTCATCAAGAACGATGCGAGAGAATAACTGCTGCTAAGAAACTCAAGATCGAGCCTACCAAACATAAATTGCTGTTAATGGTTCCTGATGAAGACGATGTCGTAGAATATGAAACAGCTTTCCAGGATCGACTGAAATCATATTTCATCCAGTGCTCTACATGCCAAGACCTGAATACATATCTCCAGGAATCAAAACAGCGGATAATTCAAGCCGTTCAGAAGCAACTGAGGATGCATAAAAGTGTGAAAATTAACCTCATGGCTGAATGTAAATTTGTGAATGCCGTTGGTGATACTACTGATAAAGCCTTTAAAACACCAAATCAAGCAATATTTTTAGAAAGTGACTTGGACGCCATATTGGAAAGTAAATTTAAGAAAATTTGTACTGAAATGGAGGAAAGTCAACTTAAAGGAAGCAGCTGGGCTTTATTAGCTGTTGATGGTGTGCGTGTTAGGATCAACAAGAATAATGGACTAAAAGGGAGCAGTTACATCCCTCTACCGGCTATTGTTGGAGTTAAAGGAGCCTGTATAAATCCGCAGAACTATGATGATGAGAAATGTTTTATGTACGCCGTACTTGCCAAGTTCATTCACAAGGATCTACAAGAAAGATATGACTTTAACTGCGTCTCATTTCCTATGAGCTGGAGTGATATCCCGAAATTTGAACGAAAAAATAACATATCCATAAATGTTTTCGGTGTGGATGAAAAGAATCAAGTGTTTCCTATGAAAGTTGTCAATGAAGAACTGACTGAGCATCGCGACCTGCTTCTATTAAGCGACGCTGCTGGACGCCAGCATTACGTCTATATAAAGCATTTTGAGAAACTTATTCATCAGCAAAAAACTAGACGTCACGGAAAGATCTACATCTGTAAGCGTTGTTTTACGCACTTTGATGATCAGCATGGGGGAGGTGGAGCTGAGAAGTTGAATGAACATAGAAAAATATGTAATCAGCACGGAGTTGCCAGGATTGTTATGCCGACAGCGGAGAAATCCATCGTTAGTTTCAAGAACATTGAAAGGATGCTGAAATTGCCTTATGTCCTCTATGCCGACTTTGAAAGCATTCTTACCCCTTATCACAGCTGTTCTTCTAATCCCGAAACGTCTTATATAGTTCTATATCAGAATCATATCCCTATGAGTTTCTGTGTATATGTCAAACCGTCGGCCTCGATGGAAGGCCTACAGACCGATCTTCCTACTGAACCCTACGTATATCGCGGTATGATGCAGCTGCGAAGTTTATGGAGTATTTAACTTCTCTTGCAAAGAAGATTAATAGTATATACAAAACTGATGCTCCATTAACACTAACATGTGAGCAACAAAAATCTTTCGAATGCTCTACAGAATGTTACTTATGTGGTAACGAATTTACCGGAGAGAACTGGAAGGTACGAGATCATGACCATATAACCGGTGAATACCGAGGAAGTCTACATAATAAGTGTAATCTAGCCTGTAAAACACCTAATTATATTCCTGTCTTCATGCATAACCTGAGTGGATATGACTCCCATTTCATTGTTAAGGAGTTAGGATGTACTAGCGAGAGAGTAGAAGTTATTCCTAGCTCAGGGGAAAGTTATATATCATTTTCCAAGTATGTTGGTGACATTAAACTCCGCTTTGTGGATACCTATCGCTTTCTTAGTACCAGCTTGGATAAACTAGCAAAAAATCTAACATCATATCCTGAAACCCAGAAGTACTTTGGAGCAGAGAAGATCGAATTAATGATGCGTAAAGGTGTGTTTCCCTATGATTACGTTACATCGTGGGATGTTTTGAGTGAAACAGAACTTCCTCCGAGAGAAGCATTCTACAGTAAGTTAAACAAAGAAGAAATTAGTGATGCAGAGTATCAGCATGCAAAAACCGTATGGAGTCACTTCAACATCAGAACACTAGGCGACTACAGTGACCTCTACTTAACTTCGGATGTCCTTCTACTAGCAGATGTGTTTGAAACATTCAGAGAGCAGACCCTGAAAACCCATAAAGTTGATCCTGCACATTATTATACATCACCCGGACTTACGTGGGATGCAATGCTGTTGTACACAGGAATTGAACTGGAATTACTACAGGATTATGACCAGCTACTCATGGTTGAAGCAGGTATAAGAGGAGGATTATGCCAAGTTTCTCATCGGTATGCAGAAGCGAACAATCACTACATGAAGGGGTATGACTCAAGTAAGCCCTCTCAATATATTACGTACGAGGACGCAAATAACCAATATGCGTGGGCGATGGGGAAGGCCCTTGCTTACGGGGGTTTTAAGTGGGTTTCTCCTGAAGATATCAACCTAGATATACTACGAGAAGATGACCCTCTCGGATACATTTTAGAAGTGGACCTTCAATATCCTACAGAACTCCATGACCTGCACAATGATTTACCGTTCCTACCTGAGTGTATCAAGCCCCTGGGTTCTTCTACAAGGAAACTAATTCCTCACCTTGGATCACGAACTAGGTATGTGGTGCATTACATGACCTTGAAGCAGGCCCTTAGTCATGGGTTACAACTGACTAAAATCCATCGGGTGCTACAATTTCAACAGTCATGTTGGTTAAAGCCTTATGTGGAATTCAATAACCGGCTACGACAAGGATCGAGAAATGATTTCGAGAAGGATCTTTACAAACTTTTTAACAATGCCATGTTTGGTAAAACTATGGAAAACATCAGAAACCGACTGAATATACGACTTGTCACCGATTGGAAGACATTGGAAAAACTGGTTGCTAAGCCTACATTTATTGATAGAACTATATATGGACCTAATCTGGCTGCAGTACACATGGCGTCACGGGAGATAGTCTTCAACAAGCTTATATACATTGGGATGTGTGTGCTGGATATCTCGAAGACCTTGATGTATTGGTATCATTATGATGTGCTAATGCCGTATTACGGGCTTGAAAATCTGAAGCTCATGTACATGGATACTGACTCTTTCATCCATCGTGTGACTACCGGAGATATATACCAGGATAAGTTACGTTTTCTGGAACATCTGGATACTGCTGATTATCCTAGCGGCCATATATGCCATTCTAAAAAAAAACAAGAAAGTGTTGGGAAAATTTAAAGATGAAGCCAATGGAAAAATCATTCGTCGTTTTGTTGGACTGAGACCGAAGATGTATGCACTCGACATCGATGGAGGCATAATCAAGAAGATAAACGGCATAAAACATAGTGCCATTAAACAGTACATCACCTTTGAGAGCTATGTGGACTGTCTTAAAAGCAGAGAAATCATAAGAACACCAATGAACCTAATTATGTCCCATCAACATAATGTTGCGTCAGTGGAAGTGAACAAAATATCCCTATCTCCACATGATGACAAGAGAGTAATTGCAGATGATGGAGTATCCACATATGCCCATGGACATTACCATATTTTGAACGGCGAATGAAAGAAGGAACCCTAGAGCAGAAAAAAAACAATTTTCATTCCGAGAAACAACAAACACTGGAACGTAGCTGACATCTAAGCACAAAAAGAGCTGAATAATAAGAGCAGAGGAGGGCGTTAAGTCTACCGTTCAGAAAACAAATTCTGACGCTGGTCCCAAGTCCAGAGAAAAAGACGAGGGACGTCTCCCTCACCACATAAGCTAACTGAACGCACTTTAGTTAGTGTTAAAAATAGGTAAATTGAAAAAGTAGCTATCTCTTAATCTGAAATATCCTTGAAAAAACCTTTTAATTAGTTATAAAATGATTTTAAGTAACAGAACTAGGTCTAAAAAATCCTTGAAACGCGCATAAACCTCATAACATCTGAAAAAAGAGCTTGAAAATAGCATTAGAACATTGGTTTAGCGTTACGACTTATTACAGGACGATGCAGAGGGAGTAAAAGCTTAAAAAAGGCACAAGAGTATGAAGACATCAATCTGCATGAAAAACGTATGAAAAACTATGCGCATAGACCATTGCAAATATACCACTAACAGTAACGAAGATATCTCTAGCTGGCAAACTTGTAGCTATGAAACCTATAGCTCTTAATCCTAGAGCTCCGAGATCGTACCTCAATACCTAACCTCCGGATCCTACAGCTTTTAACCTCATGACCTGCAACCTTTAGCTATGAAGTTTACAACTCAACCCTAGAGCCCTCAGACCATGCGTAACCTCCAGATCCTACAGCCTTAAACTCTAGACCGAGAGATCTAACCTTGAATCCATACGACCTAACCACTAAACCTACAGCCTTTAACCTTCAGACCTGTGAGCTTAAGCTATGAGACCTACATCCTTTAAACCACAGACCCTAAGATCATGGCTCAAGATCTAACCATGTGAGCAAAAGAGATGAGGAACATAACCAATATACATAGCCTTTCAGATCAAAAGACATAATCAAAAAGCCTAAGATATAAGCATAAGACCTCAAAACATAACAAAGTGGAATAGAGTTCCTGAAAGCATAGAGAAGGTACGAAAAACAAGAAACCTTAGCAACAAAAGAAGCTCAATTTTTAGGAAAAGAGAAGCAGATATACAAAGGGTTAAATTTACTGTATAAAGATCTGTAATCAGCCTATATACCTCTTGCAGTGACAAAGATAGCTCTAACATCGATATGCCTAAAAACTTTGCATCATACATACAAGTAGTTAGCATGAGAAAAGAAACATGCTTAGGATAGGTTAAGGAGGTAAAAACAGGGCAGCTTAAGAAAAGAGAACGAATGTTAATAACAGAATCAACTAGGTTCAACAATGATCAAGAAGTTAAAACCATGGGATATATTAGGTTAGGTTAAAGAGGTAGAATATAGGAACTTAAGGAAAGAGAACAATTAGGTTAACAGATGCAACAAAGGAAGCCGCTAACAAAACACAGCTAGGTTAGTTTATAATAGGATGACATAGTAAAGCATAAATGTAGGACTTGCCTCGAGATTAACCGCCTTTAATCGCTGGACTAGCAAACTGAACTTCAAAATGATAAGACCATACCTCAGCCTATAAAACATAGATAAAAGACCCTACGGTCTTTATCCTCTAGACCAACAACATTTAGCTATGAACCCTACAACCCTTAACCCTAGAGCTCATGCCACATTAAATCCTATAGGTATTAACCTCCCATACCAGCAACCCTACCTGTTAAAACCTGCAACCCTTAACCATAGAGCCCCAGATCATACCTCAAGACCTAACCTCTAAATCCCACAGCTTTCAAGCTTCAGACCAACAGACTTTACCTAAGAAACCCTGCAGCCCTTAACCCTGGAGCGCCAGATCATACCTCAAGACCTGACCTCTAAATCCCACAGCTTTCAAGCTCCAGACCAACAGACTTTACCTAAGAAACCCTGCAGCCCTTAACCCTAGAGTCCCAGATCATACCTCAGGACCTAGTCTCTAAATCCTACAGCTCTAAACCATCCAGACCAACAGACTTCACCTCCAGACCAACAGACATCACCTGTGAAACTCTTAACCCTAGAGCCTAAGATCATGCCACAGGAGCTAACCATTAAATCCTATAGCTATTAACCTCCCATACCAGCAGTCCTACCTGTTAAAACCTGCAACCCTTAACCCTAGAGCCCCAGATCATACCTCAATACCTAACCTCTAAATCCCACAGCTTTCAAGCTTCAGACCAGCAGACTTTACCTAAGAAACCCTGCAGCCCTTAACCCCGGAGCGCCAGATCATACCTCAAGACCTGACCTCTAAATCCCACTGCTTTCAAGCTCCAGACCAACAGACTTTACCTAAGAAACCCTGCAGCCCTTAACCCTAGAGTCCCAGATCATACCTCAGGACCTAGTCTCTAAATCCTACAGCTCTAAACCATCCAGACCAACAGACTTCACCTCCAGACCAACAGACATCACCTGTGAAACTCTTAACCCTAGAGCCTAAGATCATGCCACAGGAGCTAACCATTAAATCCTATAGCTATTAACCTCCCATACCAGCAGTCCTACCTGTTAAAACCTGCAACCCTTAACCCTAGAGCCCCAGATCATATCTCAAGACCTAACCTCTAAATCCCACAGCTTTCAAGCTCTAGACCAACAGACTTTACCTAAGAAACCCTGCTGCCCTTAACCCTGGAGCGCCAGATCATACCTCAAGACCTGACCTCTAAATCCCACTGCTTTCAAGCTCCAGACCAACAGACTTTACCTAAGAAACCCTGCAGCCCTTAACCCTAGAGTCCCAGATCATACCTCAGGACCTAGTCTCTAAATCCTACAGCTCTAAACCATCCAGACCAACAGACTTCACCTCCAGACCAATAGACATCACCTGTGAAACTCTTAACCCTAGAGCCTAAGATCATGCCACAGGAGCTAACCATTAAATCCTATAGCTATTAACCTCCCATACCAGCAGTCCTACCTGTTAAAACCTGCAACCCTTAACCCTAGAGCCCCAGATCATAGCTCAAGACAAGCTCTGGTCATACCTCAGGACACAGCATTATAAGTTACAGCAAATTAAGAGGATTGACTGCCTACCTAAACATTGTCTAAATCCACTAAACATACAGATTGCGCATGGCCGCCATCTTGCTCATTTGGGTCTGCGCTGGAACACTCTCTAATACCCTACTCACGTCTGTGTACAACTATCACCCTATTGTGCAGCGTATCCAGGATGTCCTCCACGTGTTACACGCCTCCGGCTTTAGCGTGGTGTGTTCATGGATTCCTGATCACGTTAGCTTGCCGAGGAATTAAATGGCGGATTCAGCAGCAAAAGACGGCTAACACATAGCCCAGGATTAGAATACCGTTTGTTACATCGGAAGATTTTAGAGCAGTAAGCCGTGTAGTCGTGCTGGCGGGAAGAGTGGTCCGCTCTCCGCGGATATAACCTTAGGACTTTGAAGGAAGTTCCGATTCCCTGGGTTACTTCCTGTCGTGCATCTCGTCGAGAGGAAGTGAGTTTGGCTCGGTTGCGCATTGGCTATCCCCTTTTTACGCATAGTTTGTTTCTTTAGAAGGGAGCATGCTCCAGTTTGTTTTGCAACGAAACTTTAGCCGTCCGTCACGTGTTGCTAGAGTGTTTTTGCCTAGCAAACCTTCGAACGTCTCTGCAGCTACCTGTCAGTTTTGCAGAGATGCTGCCGGATGACCACAATGCGGTGGAGGTTTTTAAGCATTATTTCTAAGTTTTTTTTGTAAGTTAAATTTTAGCAGTGACATGTATTATGGGCTATCAAAGCTATCACCGAAGCCCATATCTAAAGTAAACTAGAAATTAATAAGCAATATTAATAATAATTGCAATGCCAGCCAGTTTCTCTCATAAAGAATTAGTGCGTATAGTGGAATATCTCTCTTTCCCAATCACTGAACTGAGGGGCTAGCAGAGCTTCGAAAGCTACTGTTGCAGCCTTCACTCAGGTAAGTTGCAGTGAGGGACTAGGGGAAGCAATGCAGGATTTAACATGCCAAGTCTTCGGAACCTTGCATCGCAAGACTCATACGAGCTTCTCCGAAATGTACCGTACGGATACGACTGGCTTTGGAATTCCGCATAGCACGTGGAGTTAAGGGCAAGAAAAAGCGTGTTTTCAATTATTGTGTGATTGTTATGGTCCTCAACAGCCGTATTAGTATTGTTTATTTCATAGTATACAATGTACCAAGACAGTTGCTAGCGATAATTCTTCGAAATAGGTGAAGAATGTGTAATTAAACATTTAGCGCGAAGACCATTCTCGCTGTTTAAATACGAGGATAAGTTAGTGATAATAAAACAGGGAGGGCCTACTTCAGCTCTTCCGCACTTGCAGTGTGAACAGAAGGAAAAATAAATAAAAATCCTTATAAAAGGTATTTTAGTATAAGTTATTATGATAAGTATGAGTGGCTGAGTATGACTCATTCAAACTAAATAAGCTTTATTGCTGGCAATGCTTGTTGTTTGCAACTCAGAATACACCCTGGAATACTATGGGTTTCGCAAATTTAGCTTATTTAATCACAGCTTTGGATAAACATAATATATCAACAAAACATAAAATCTTTCACGGCATTAATAACTTGCGGCACTCAACGGGTAGACCATGCATTGGACTATCCAAAGAAACTTGCTGACAGTTTGCACAATGAAAAGGTTAAGGAAAAGTAGAAATGTATTGAAAATTTTGATTGATGCAGTGGTTCTTCTTGCAAAACAGGAATGTTCGTTTAGCGGCCACGATGAAAGTGAGGTGTCATTAAATAAAGGCAATTATATAGAAGTGCTACAATTTCTGGCTAATTATGATACGGCACTGTCGCAGCATCTAAAGACAGCTACCGTTTTCAAAGGCACCTCGACTCTTAAACAGAATGACCTAATCGATGCTGTGGCCAGTGTTGTTAGAGATAAGATTAAATCAGATACTGATAAGTCTAGTTTTGTTGGACTAATGCTCGATGAAACGACTGACTATTCTACGCTATGTTGACGATGAAGGCAATTGCAAAGAACGATTTCTACATTTCACTTATGTAAGTTCTGATCGAACAGCTAGTGGTTTATTTGAATATTTATAAAACACCATAAATGATTCAGGATGTTCAAAAAAATTTGTTGCTCAAACTTTCGATGGTGTTGCAGTAATGGCCGGACATGTTTCTGGACTTCAGACTTTAATTAAAACCGAGTATCCAGCTGCTACCTTCATCCACTGCTATAGCCACAGACTTAACCTAATACTTTCCCAATCTGCGAATTTTATTAAGGAAACCAGACAATTCTTTGTTTGTCTTAATGGTTTACACGCTTTTTTTCTCACACTCCACTTCACGTACAGAATTACTTAAGGCCCTTACTGAAAAGAAAATGCCAAGTGTCACACCTACACGATGGAATTTTGCTTCCAGACTTATAAGCACAGTTCATCACTATAGAAGTCATATTATCAGTTTCTGTACTGCAATGGAATGGGAACCTGGGGACTGGTCTAGCGAAGAAGTTAACATGGCTTAAGGCTTTGTGCGATTTCTCTCAAAGACTCGAACCAACTTTTTCTTTATTATGTTCAGTAAAGTTTTTGCATTTTCAGATATTCGTTTTGACATTTTACAAAACAAGAGCATGGGCATCTGTTACTGTACTGAAAAAGTTCACGAATTTATTACCACACTGCAAAATATTAGAAATACAGGATTTGAAGAAGTATGGTCAGGAACTATGAGTGTTACTGATGAAGAGAACGAAGAAAGGCATAGAAAGAGAAACTGTGGTGAAGATGAAACCCATTCTTCGCACTTAAGAATTTTATGTGAAGATCTGGATACATTAATAACTCAAGCTAAATTAAGATTTGATTCACAGAAACAGTTGAAATTTATGGCGTTACTGGATTCTAAACATTTTGCGAGTTACGATAGAATGTTTCCAACAAATGTATTTCGTGAACTGAGAGAACCATATGTTTCCTATTTCGATAAGCTCTCTTTGAAAAATGAACTGAAGGTGTTATATTTACTTCAAGAATTTTCTAACAAGTCCGTTCAAACCATTGCAAATTATATGAAATCAAATGGACTTGATGTTGTGTACAGGGAAGTTTATAAACTATGTGAACTGATTTGAACATTTCCTTCTACCACTGCAAATGCTGAAAGGAGTTTTTCAGCCTTGAAACGAATAAAATCTTATTTACGTGCAACACAAGGACAAATTCGTCTGATTAACTTGGCTCCTCTATCGGTGGAAAAAGACATTCCTGTTTCATTGAGAAGACATAACGAGGAACTGTTTTTGATAGTGTTATAACACAGATTCCTCACAAAGAAAGACGGCTGGAATTCATGTATATATAAACAGGTATGGTGAAATTGTTTGTTTTCGTTTTTAATTGTTTTAACAGCTTGTTTCAAGAAAGGTTGATTTAAATGCACTGCTTGTGAAGCTAACATTTAATCAACAATCCCGTATTGTCCGGATCTGGTAAGCTTAGTAGTAATCCCAGCATACGTCACTGAATTTTAGAATTTAGTGAAGAAAATGTTTTTGTGCCTTTTGGTCTTATATTTTTATTTATTTTCTTTGAGTTTTGCCTTAATTATGTACATGCATTTTATGATTTTTTTTTACAGTTTTATTAATTTATAGTATTATTTATATCTGGTTTTTGCCATGAATAGTTTTTTAAAGGGCGCGGATAGCCGCTGCAGTTTTGCGCCTTTATATGCACATCTATCTATCCTGCTCCTTACTAGAATTGCTACTGGAATTGTTACCAAGGCTGATAATCAAATCATCCACGTAATCGTCCATAATGCCATCCAGCCTATTCTAGTGCACTTTCCATGCGCATTACTTTCAGGTGTCACTTCCTTCACTGCTTCCCTTGTGAGCTGTTTCACTTCAGTCAGAGTAAATGTCTTATGTTTTGCGACATAGGTAGCCCTTTACTTCTACCCAGATTAATGCATTGGGGTTAAAGTGACAATGATAAGGGAGCAATCCGATGACAAATTGACCATATACTTTATCCAGTTAGACAATATATACGGGTAATGCAAATGAATGCAGCATTGCTGTAATAACCCCACCATTTGGCGAGAAAGATGACTTTGCATTTCCCTATAGAAGCCACAGAGTGTTGGGAGTGCATGCAGTATCGTCTTATACCACCAGATACATATGCGATTTCCCCCAGGGGCCTACTACGGTAGGTGCGGGATTGGCGATCCCGGAGTCCCGAACCAAATCTCTCGATTGCGTGCCTCTGAGTGGTGGAAGACCTACTGCCAAACGCCCAAAAACTTTGGTTCACATCCGTGTTTGACCCTAATCTCCCTAAACACAAGTCTGATGGATACCTAGCGCGGAGAACGCAGGGGTGACTAGGTAACTCGTAACGCCCAGTCCCTGGCTATAATGTAGGACTGTGTTGGTATCCGCTGATAAAGGTCAGCCCCGGGGAAGGGCCCGGGTTAGAACTCTCACCTAAGCCGGGGTGGCGCTTAGGATGTGAGCACGCCATCGGAGACGTTTGCAGTGGTGGAGGACATTCAAAGACGTTAAGGAAAGTGGAAAAGAAGTAGCTGAGTCTTGTGGTCCTCGCTATTTGGTTATTTTTAGAACTGAGGAAGGCCTAACATATACTACAGTGAACCCGTTTATTATCCAGAAGGGTTTAGATAATATTGCTGGTCCAGTTAAATCATGTATTCGATCTCGCAATGGCACGCTCCAGGTCGAAGCTGTTTCACCGACACAGTCAGTGAAAATTAAGAAAGCCAATATGCTTGTGAGCTATACGGTACACGTTGAAATGCACAAAACTTTGAACTCCTCGCGTGGTGTTGTAAACACTAGCGCATTGGACGGAATGTCGAATGAGGAAATTCAGGAAAAGTTGTTGGAACAAGGTGTGACCAATGTATATCGAGTCCACCGCAAAGAACGAGGTGAACTGGTGCCCACTCGTACCCTGTTTCTTACATTTGATTGGGTAGATCTCCCGCAAAGGATTAAGGGAGCGTATGAAGCTATCGAAGTGAGGCAGTATATACCCTATCCATTGAGGTGTTACAAATGCCAGCGCTTTGGCCACACGAGTGATTCTTTTAATAGGGTTGCTACCTGCAGTGACTGCGGGAAAGTCAAGCATGGTAATGCAAGTACTTCACCTGCAACATGTGTCAACTGCAGAGGTAATCATTCCTCCAATTCCAGAGAATGCCCCCGTTATATAGAGGAAAAGGCGATCCAAGAGATTCTGAGTAAGAGAGAAGGTGTCCTTTTTGGAAGCTCGGAAACTCTTGTGTATTCTTCAGCCTTCTGTTGCTAGGACCATTACTTATATATGGTGCAGTTGCAGCTAAGCCGGTAACTAGACGCGAAATCGCAACACAAATTAAGGAGTGAAATGGGGCAGTCATTGCGGAAAGAACAATTACACCAAGATCACAGCCAAGACAACAGACACCAGTACGAACAAGGGTGAGCACGCCTACTAAGTTCAGTACTAAGAAGAACGTTTCAGCCAACTCACCGCCGAAAGCATGTACTTCAAGAACGACACGTGAACCAGTAATATAGAATGCATCGCCAAAGAAATTCAAGAACTCATTTGAAAGAACCTACTTCCTCAGGGAGAATGAGAAGGCTAGTACCAAGAAAAGCCAGCGTAAATATCCGCGACCGTCTCCTCATAGATAATCTTCTGAGGAATAATTTGGAGAGTAATCAGATCGGCAACTATCATCTTCGTCGATCGCAGTTTCCGATCGGTTCGAGCCTCTCGAACCGAAATTATCAGTAAGAAAGCAGTCTTCCTCCATAGAGGATGTGGAACAGGAGGATCCCGCCCTCACTGCCAGAACGACAGTGATAAAAAGGAAGGATAAACCTCCTGAAAATGCTAGCTCAACCCCCAAAAAAGGAACACATTGTGGAAACGTAGAGTCAGACTGAAAATTCAATGCCATATTCGGGATTTGAACCACGGATCTTCTGGTTTTCGTCCAGCCGCTCTACCATTGAGCTACTATGGCCAACCTGCCGATATGACATTAAATTCTCGAACTGACTCGTATTTTCCCGGTAAACCACTTAGGAGTTCTCATAAACACATGAGACAACTACCTTAATGGTGACTTACAATGTGTTAAGTACTTTAGTGTCATTAATCGACTCCCAATAAATTTAATTTATACAACAACACTGTTTTCAACACTTCCATGAAAGGGTTTTCTTTTATGTTTATCCAACCCAAACAGATCTTTAAGCACTATATTGCTGAAGCAGATCCAGAACTATCAGCATCAACAGAATCTCATAACAGCCTTTTACTTCAGCCATTGTGTAACCTGGAGAAAACAGTTGCAGAAACTACAATTGTGGTATAATTATTTAAAGTGTAACTGCATGAGACATAAAAAGTCTGTTTGCCATCTTTAACAACAGCACCTTCTGAGACCTCAAGGTAGAGTGTGCAGTTAGTAATTTATAGTGAGCATTAATTGTTTACACAAGGCCATGAATACTGTTGCCAAAACAAACCTAGTCTTTATTTTTTAGAATATTACGAGCTATGGTAAATCTGATGAAAAGTAAAGAATCCAATTTTAATTGTGGTTGGATATGGTGATAGAGGTCAACAAGAGTGCATAATTTATTTAAGCAGATGTATCCACACTTTAACATAGCACAGTCATAGTGTCAAAAATTATAAAGAATTATGAAATGAACTGTGAAAACAAAAGTCTGCTTTGAAATTTTGAAATTGCTCTTAATATGCTAGTCTTTTCAAGAAAATTCACATACTGTACAAAGAACACAATAAGGGACTACTGAGCTATTCAAGCATTTATTTGTAATTTAGTGAAACCTGCTAAATGTCTCCTATACAAGATACATCTTTCACAGGAATAAGTGAAGTCTTAGAAACTATTTGTAGTTGGTTTATTAATACTCGTCACTTACTTGTTTATATTTATGAGAGACTAGTTTCAAAGGCATTCGCCTCCATTTTCAATCTCTTTCCAACTGGCATCTGTTGTTGTCTGCTCTCTCCCTGGTGGTGGAACTATGAACTTCTTTGTCAAATGATCTACTGGTGGGATTTCAAAGTTCATTACGTGATCCTTATTTTTCCATATGAATATGTTCTCCCATGTTATCAGTTTATTTTGGTTAACACTCCTTTTAATAATTTTGGATTTGGATAAATGTCGTGGTTTTCATTCCAAAAGTGAAATGCTACTGCTGACTTATCTTCTTGTTTCAATCTGATGTTTCTAAAGTGCTCTTTGACTCTGGCATGTAGATTTCTTTTAGTTGACCTATGTAGCATTTTTCACAATTCTTACACCTTATTTGGTATATTCTGGATCTGTTAACTGATGGGATTTCATCTTTTGTTTTTGAATTTAGCAATTTTAAAACTGAGTGTCTATTAGTAGGTGCCAAGGTGATATTTTGTTCCTTGAAGATCTTTTTAAATTTATTAAATGTTTTTGGGTGATATGTGAATGAACTGAATATGCTGTTGCTTTCTTTTTCTTTTGTAAATGTGGTTGCTTCCTTAATGGTTTTCTTTAGTTTAGCTTTTCTAATTTTCTTCAACACCAAACTTTTGTTGTATCCATTTTCTTCTGCTATGTGTAGTATTGTTTTTTGTTCTTTGAAATATTCTTCTTTTTCCATGGGTATGTTGACTAGTCTATCACCCAAAAACATTTAATGAATTTAAAAAGATCTTCAAGGAACAAAATATCACCTTGGCACCCACTAATAGACACTCAATTTTAAAATTGCTAAATTCAGAAACAAAAGATAAAATCCCATCAGTTAACAGATCCGGAATATACCAGATAAGGTGTAAGAATTGTGAAAAATGTTACATAGGTCAAACTAAAAGAAATCTAAAAACCAGAGTCAAAGAGCACTTTAGAAACATCAGATTGAAACAAGAAGATAAGTCAGCAGTAGCACTTCACTTTTGGAATGAAAACCATGACATTGATCCAAATCCAAAATTATTAAAAGGATTGTTAAACCAAAATAAACTGACAACATGGGAGGACATATTCATATGGAAAAATAAGGATCGCGTAATGAACTTTGAAATCCCACCAGTAGATCGTTTGACAAAGAAGTTCATAGTTCCACCACCAGGGAGAGAGCAGACAATAACAGATGCCAGTTGGAAAGAGATTGAAAATGGAGGTGAATGCCTTTGAAACTAGTCTCTCATTAATATAAACAAGTGACGAGTATTAATAAACCAACTACAAATAGTTTCTAAGATTAATTTTGACGTCACTGTTACTAAATTCCTCCAAACACATATAAGTGAAGTCTGTTTGATTGAACTGGATTCTGTGAACAGTTAATGGAACTAATTAATTCAAGTCTTCAAGATTATATATTTTCTGATAGGGCCGCTTTTTACCTTAAAGGTACAGTTTTAATGGGTATAACTGTCAATATTGGGCACTAAACAATTAAAACTGGATGATCCAACAACATATACAACATCCAGAGAAAGTAAACATGGGTCGGTTTGGATGGTAATCACATAATTGGACCATTTTTCACTGAAAGCAAACTAAACATTGATGAATATCTGAGAACAATGTCATTCTAGCTTGTCAAGTTTTGTTTCCAGATGTGGATTACATGCTTCAAAATGACATTTGGTTTCAGCAAGTTGACATCGTGCACCTCTGGAAGAGATGTGAGAACATTTTTAGACATAGGATTTCTTGGAAGATGGGTTGGATGAATAGGGAATATCAAATGGTTACCTAGATTACCAGCTTTAGTCCTCTAAATTATTATCTTCTGTGAACTTACTTAAAATCCAGACAGTAGAGACAACATTTTATTAGAACTGAAACAAAGATTCAGAATGGAGATGCATTTGTTCAGTCCAATTACTGTACACAAAGCATTAGACAATTTTCATGACAGGCTGGAAAACTGTCAGTAAATGGTGCTTACTTCAAACATTTGTTATGATTCATGGTTTAAAGCTTCAAGCTACATAACTTTTAACTAACATTAGATCAATTGATGGAAATCCATGGTTCAAATCCCAGCTATTGAATTCAATTTTTCAGTCTGGCTCTATCTTTCCAAATTTTGACCTACTAACGGTTTGTGTGAAAGAATAATTTGTTGTGATTGCCAAAGCTAATACAACAATAGAATAGAATACAAAAAAAGAATAGGTGACTTTGAAACCAACAATTGTCATAAAGTTATTCTAGTGCATTATTCCAATGTTTCTGTTATTCATTATGTTATAAATAACATTTCAGTATCCTATAAATTCTCAAGTTTACATGTTTAAAAAAAGTTTTAAAAGCTAAATGTATTAGAGGCTATCAGAATAAATTGTCCACCTCTACTGCAGTATGTGGGTGTGAGGTTGGCAATTCTAGGCCTGTCAAAGCTATTCAGGATGATGGTTGTTGTTATGAAAGTTATTACTCGTACATCTTTAAAATGTTGGCATCTGAACTGAAAAATTCAATGCCATAGCCGGGATTTGAAGTACAGATCTTCCACTCTGCACACTGTTACACTATCACTGAGCCACCATGTCAACATGCTGCCATGATATTAAATTCTCCAGCTGATTCACATCTTCCTGACAGACCAATGAGGAATTCACAATTTGAGGTCTCTTACCCCAGTGGCAACTTACAATTTGTAAGTACTAAAATCTTGGGCCTTTTAATGTCTATTTGCTATAGTTTTCCATTTATAAGGGCGATCTGAGGTAGGTCATTGTCCTTATAGATGGAAAATTATTAGCTGTTGTTAAAACACAAGATTTATATCAAGTAAGTTTTTGTGTGGAACTAATCATTCCTGTCATGATCCATGTTATTGGTTTGAATTTTTAAATACTTTTATTTTGTCAAATAGTAAGTCATTAATATAACTTACACATTGGAATATAGTAAGGCATTATTCCTTACACATTGCAATATAGTGAGTCATTATTCATTGTTTTATGTCTGGCCATGCAAAGAGAACAGTATTTCAAAGCCATTGCGTAAGAACCAGCTCTTAAAAGATTTGAGTAACAGTTAAGCCTATTGTATTCTACTACTCCCATTGAACTGACAAGGAAATATGTAATAAAACTATTTCTACAAATGCTTATCTTGGTTAACATACAGTAGATAGAAAAGAAAAAATATGAATCATGTTAATTAAAACAAATATAATGCATAATAGATTCAAGAGTGCTACATAACAATCTTTAATTATTTATGGTGGAATGCCATTCATGTCCACTAAACATTTTAAGCTTGAATTTTCTCACTGGATATTTAAATTCATTTTGTCTTATTCTATCAGGCTGTACAGTTTGTGATGTACAAGCTTTTATTTATTACTTCTTTTTTGTGTTAGAGAATGATGTATATATGTTAAGCATTAATATTTATATTCTCTAGCAGTGTCACCTTTCAAAATCTCATTACAGTATTTTATCCAATATCCTATGAGAATAATGAAGCTATGCATATTCAGTCATTTATGTTGAATGATGTATTTTTCTTTGCTATATCTGCACCACATAATGTTTTTGTATATCCCATATAACTCAATACAAACTGTTTATATGTTCAGGAATGTAGTACAATTATAAACATTGTAGTAATAAAAGTGTTGAGAAGCTTCTGTATCAAATAACAAAGTAAGTCTGTATTGTCATTGTTCATATAGAAACAAGATTGCAGCTATTTTTTACTGGTAACCATTAATGTAATGTAACAGTGCATGTGCTAACCCTGACAACTTAATTTTTACCAGAAACCATTAATATAATGAAACTGTGAACTTGATAACCATGGCAACAAACAGCTTAATGTTAATGTTATTGGTAACCATTAATACAACCACGTCAACATTTTCCATTATGTCCTGCAAAATTTTTTCTAAGTTCCAAACTCACTTGTGATATTGCATCCTATAAAAAGTCACAAATATTATCCAAACATAGGAAGATACTTTAACTACACTCTAAACCTTCAGAAATATATAAATTCATTTGAAATAAAATAAAAGCTAAATTGAAATGTACTTACTGTGCATGCACTGATGTCCGTAACAGACATGTTGCATTGCTGTTAACATTGCTCCCACAATTGCCCTGCTCTTTGAAGCCAACATTAAAAATGTCAATACATTATACTCAATGAACTGGTGAAAGTTTTCATTGATCTAAACTAAAACTACACTATCATGTAAACTAAAGTTTTAACTAAACCACAGGTAAATCTTCCAGATGTCTGCAATCAACTTTTGAAATGGACTGGCCTTTCTTCTTTTGCAGTGTCGGCAACACAGGTGCTAAACCAAATGTACATACATTTAATTCTGTTTGATAGGCAGTGTTGGAGAGATCCTCAGTGCAACTGAGTTTTGTTAGCATGGACGTTTGTTATTGGGTCTATGAAATGCATATTGTGGTTTACATTATGGTGGGCTACAGAACCCCCAGCCATTGAGCCTATATATAGGTGTTGATTGTGCTGGCAAATTCCATATGCTCCTCAATTAAATCAAAGAGGGTAGCACCATCTCCATGATTAATGGGCATACTGTCATTTGTACATGTTGGTCACCATATTCATCATTGCCTACCTCTGTGGTGTAGGTGTAGTGTGTCTGCCTCACATTCAAGAGGTCCCTAGTTCTAATCTCGTTTGTTACCTGGATAAGGTTATTTAGTGATTTTCCATTTTTCTGAAAGATGAATGTCGGGTAACTCTAAGCTCTATGGACACCCTTGGCTCATTTCAGCTTCATTTCATCCATTTCATTCATTGCTGGTGTGATGGAGAACGTTAAATAAGAAAATTTGATCATTCCAAAGATCCAGTTTCTTTCCACAATGTGACCATGATGATACTTCCTCCTTCCAATTTTGTGTTTGTCAATCTGAATGACATGGCCAGCACCACCTGTTTTTCCCTTGTTTATACAGTATTATCCATTTAGGATAAACATGTCTCCTAACAATAGCTAATCCAATCATAATATATTATTCTGTGCCATCTGCTTTTGTCTCCAATGCTACAATGGATAATGGTATGCTTGCACAAAAATGCATAGGTGTAGCTGAGAGTAACTAGAAGTACTTAGGCAGGTAGTAACCTAAAGTTCTTGAACCAAGTATTCTTTGTCATGTACTTCAAGAACTGTATGTGTCCTCACATGAAAATAACTTGTATGTGTGATCTTGTTTCTTAACGGGGTGAAGGGTGGCATCACACTTCCATCATAATATGCCTGTTATTTTAGTTAATTGATGGAAATTAATCATTTCTCTACTAATAGATAGAGCCAACATGAAAAATTCAATGGCATGGTCGGAATTTGAAGCACGGAGTCAAATGGAGAATTTAATGTCAGGACGGCGTGTTGGCCATGGTAGCTCAAAGGTTAAGAGCGACTGGACGGAAACCAGGAGATCCGTGGTTCAAATCCCGGCCATGGCATTGAATTTTTTATGTTGACTCTATCTATAATATGCCTGTTCTTAATAAACTTTCAACATAGGCATTGCGCATCTTTGTGACATGATGGTGTGAGTTTAACAATTGTAATGAATGTAGCCATGGCAATGAAACCGAACTTAAACTTGAAAGTTTATTTACTGAATGGCAGGGACCTAACAGGATATACACTTTCACAATAAATGTAAATGGCACATGTAAGGGACATGTGCAGTTTTAATACCATCTGCAAGACATGTCTAGGGCATTGGTGCAGAGGTTGGCAGCAAATGGTTCTACAACTATTGAGGTTACCTGCTATGCTATTCATGGGCAACTTTGGCATTCCATCAGCATTCATGTCAGCCAGTTTGATGTTGGACTCAGGATAAATTTTCCTGAACATAAAAGAAAAGAATATCCCAAATAACTCAATGTTGCTGGTAACCATTAAGTAATATAACTGTGAATGTGATAACCACAATAAGAAATAACTTAATATTACTGGTAAGCGTTAATGTAATGGTCTGAGACTGTTATCTCCATTATCAATCTCAATTCACTAAGTGCTGCTGGTAACTGTTACATGTAACCACTGTGACAGATATAACATTATTGAAAATATCTCAACAGGAAGGGCATTCCCTGGTGGTGGAAGCTTTAGCAGTTTTGCTTATGTATTAACTTTTAGAGAATTTCATATTTCATAATAAAAAGCTTCTCCCGCACATCTGATTCTTTTGGATTTCTAGTGGTTTTTAGTAATTTATGTTCCTTAGTTGCATTGTAGGCACATATATGTTTACTGTTGCTGTACAAGTATACCAGTGGTTGCTTACGAAATGTGGTAATGAAGGTTTACTATGTTGCTACTCATAACGTAAATCTACCCGTCTCTCACTTTTTGTTGAAAATCTGTTGATCAATCTCTCATTGAAACTGATGGGTTGCATAACTAGATTTTTGTGTCAAGTTGTTACATATTATTTTTTCATTGCTTCCATTGATAATTTTCAATAATCATACCAATTCTTTCTGAGGTCATTACAGCTTACAGCCCTCTTATTTAGTGTGGTGTCTATTTGTTCTCTGTCTGTTAGTCATACACACATTTTTACCCAACTAAGATTACTTGTTTTAGGAAAGAGTTAACATGAAAAACAGAAAATGTTCTTTTTAAACCATAACCATATGTCCAGTTTGTTTGTTCATAGATTTTGGGATTTATTATTCGAGAACAATGGGTTCTTACAAATTCAGTTCTTGAAAATATTAAAAAATGGAGCTGTCTTCCCAACATGTTTATCCTAAAGTTTTCTCTAATGGAAATTCTTAAAAAAATTATTTCACTAACAGTGTTTCCTACCTTTATTTAACAAAAAATATGGACAGTTCCCTTGAGAAATGTGTTTAAAAAACATCTGCATAACTTTAGTTTTTATAAATAAACAGCAACCTGTACCAAAAGAGAGCAAGCTTATAACTTGCTTATAGGTATATAAAACAAAAGGCCAGCTTTCTCAAAAACTCATCAGCTACTGACTATTCAGCCACATCCTCTTTCAAATGATATTGTAAACATAACCAAGAGGAACCCTCCTTTTGTTTTGCTGGTTTCACATTTTACAGGGTGAGTAATGAAGAGAAAGAATGATGATGTAATGAGATAGGAGTATTTCCTCTTCAAACAATTTTCTGACTATCTTTAAATTTATGTCCATTGCTGAGGACTATTTTAAAGGCTTTTGCTGGTTCACAGAACAGAATGAACTCTGGCATGAGAAGATATAGCGTTCTTATGCTCTTAAACCACAGTGGCCAAAACACCAGCGCTAATCTTTGTTGATTTTCTCTTAGCAACATAATTATTAGGTAAATCTGTGGCAATTGGGCAGGGTTGGGTCTTTACATGTAAAACAAGTTACTTATATCACAGTAAAATATGTATAAATATTTAAGGTGTTAATGTGATTTTGTGCTTCATTGTATCATAATCCATACTCATTAAGAATGAAAGGTGTTATTATTTGAAGCAAAAGGTTAGAAACAGTGATGTATTTAACATTTGAAAGTAATGAGTCGGTAATTCAAACACAAACATCACTTAAATTATCCTTACTTGGACATGTTTCGGAGAACGGTTTGATGTTAACATAATGCCAATTATGTAAAATCATACATCATTTTTACAACAAAAAATCATGGCCTATTGGTGTAGAATTATAGTAACTACTTGCATATAATGATTTTGAAATAATGGGTCAGCAAACAGCTTACATAATAAGTTTGTAGAAATAGTACTTTGATATAAGACCGTGTATTGAGAGATGACCATTCATGCATCAGATTGTAAGTCCAGAGATTATGATGCAAGTATTTCCTCCTCTTCAGAAACAAGAGAGTGAAACCCAAAGCTATATTTGGAATACTAGTCCAGAGGACCAGGAAGGTTGTTGTGACCTTGGCAGTTAATAATGTGCTGTGTATCAAAATGTCATCCCATTTAACTTCTGGATATATGATCTCTAGTTTCATGACTAATCATACTCAATATGGTTCCCATGTACTATGTAAACAATTTGTTTCACCAGTAACTAAAACATGTGTTTCTTATATCGAGATTTAACTGTATTGGAACACCACAGTGAAGCGAAAAATTATTAAATTATAGATGAGTCGTATTTTTTACACATCTGCTTCACTTTCGTACCTATTTTGAGGACATGTTTCGCAAATCATCGCTTGCATCTACAGCTCTTGTGCGACTGAAGTTAGAACCAGCGGTGTGGGTAATTCTGGGGTTGTTGCTGCCATCTGTTGATTTAGTGATGAACTTAAATGTGGGATTCTCTTCTAGCGGGATTTCAAAGTTCATTAGTTGGTTTTTATGTTTTTCTATATATATCCTCTCCCATATGACGAGTTCACTATGTTTTTGTACGTATTTTAGTAATTCTGTGTTATCTTCAATTTCATGATTTTCAGACCAGAAATGAGCTGCTATTGCGGACTTATCAATATTTTTGTATCTTAAGTGCCTGAAGTGTTCTTTCTTTCTAGTGCCTATGTTTCTTTTTGTCCTCCCTATGTAAATTTTTTCACATGTGTTTCTTGTTTCAGTATTGCCGAATATCCTTTCACCCTCGGAAACAGACAATCCAGCACTTGTCAGCTGTGGTGACTATACTGGATACTTGATGCTGTGTTAATACTGTATAAGCTGTAATTTGTAAACTGAAGCTAATAATAGTGTAGCAATCCAAAAATTATAATTATAAACTACAACACTGGGTAACACACTTCACTTATCTGGTTAAAATTTTGTCTAAGTCCTCTGGGGCCAGTTTTGCTATGTTTCCATAACATCCTCAGCCAGCAAACTGATTAACTTATTCTTTACATCCAGATGTTGATGGATAGTTTTGCTACTGTGCTGCTATCTGCTGGGGTCAAAACAAACTTACTGACTGAATCTACTGGAGCTATTTCAAAATTCATCACACGATTTTTTTTTTAAAGGAAATGTTTTTCCCAACCATTGTCTGTTCAATTATAATAATTTAACTTCTGAGTTTATTTCATGGTTAAATGACCAAAAATGATCTGCCACTGCTAACTTTTCAATCTGTTTATATTTAATATTTCTGAAATGTTCCTTCACTCTGATTTCTAAATTATGCTTGGACCTACCAATGTAAATCTGATTGCACTCTAAACAGTTAATTTGATAAATGCCAGATTTTCTATTATCTGAAATGTTGTCTTTAAAAATTTGTTAGATTTTTTATGCTGTGTATTTATTTTGAGGTACCAGTACTATACCAACTTCTTTAAAAAGGATTTGACATTTTTCTTTTGCCCATCGATGATAAGTAAATTCTTAAAAATTATAATCATTAAAAATTTCAGGCAAATATCCATGAAAAGTTTTAAAAATTAAAGGGAATGCTTTGGTGACTTGTATTTCAAGAAGGCTATTAAAAAGAACAGGTGAAAGCTACTCCAGAAATTAGTTGAAAAAATTTTCCATTAAAATTGAACAATTTTTTTCCAAACACTTAATAGTTTCAAAAAAAAAAAAAAAAAGAAAAAAAAAAAAAAGAAAGAAAGAAAGAAAAGAAACATCTATTAATTCCTTATTCAAATCTTTAGAACTTAACCATTCTTTCAAAATCATCAAGAGTTTTTCACTAGGAATACTAGGAACAGAGCAGTTACATAAAAGGAAACAAGTCTATCATTTTTAGATAATACTACACTGCTGATCTTATTACCAACTCAAAAGAATTTTTAATACTTAAGCTTTCATATTTATCAAAAAACACAAATAGGTACATTTTTAACATTTACAATGGGTCTCATTTTATTGCCAGGTGTATGAATTTTAGGTACAGCAAAAATTCTAGGTAAAACTAGATTACTGACTTTCACAATATGCTTTTGTTTATTTGGTATGACTTTTACCTCATTAAGGGTTTTATTAACATTTGTATTGCTTAATTTTAAAGGGTAATTCTTAATTCTTATATAATCTTCTCCCTGAAGTAGAAGTTCTACTCTATTAATGTAATCTAATTTTTTTAAAGATAACAGTCTTATTGCATCCATCAGCTTTAGTAAAAATTACATCTTTTTCGTTTAATGCTCCCTTTTGGGTGATTTTTATTCAAATCTTGAAGCTTTTACTGCATTTCATTTTAACCAATTGATTTATCATTTTCTTTTAAATCCTGACTTGCAATTTCGATGTCTGCAACATAATCATACATATTTTTCGAAAAATCTACACATGTTTTTATGCCTTATTTAGAAAAGTCAGCTCTTTTTCATTAAGACTGCACTTTGAAAGATTAGTTATATTATCCTTTTTATTATTGTGTATCATTAGCTTTCATTTATTTTGATTTGCACATAACTTATTTAATTTATCTTTTAAACTTTTAGTTTCACTTTTCATACTGAAATTGTGATTTTCAAATAATTCAGATTCAAGATTAAAACAAACTGAGTTCCCTATAATATTCATTAATTTAAGGTGTAAACTAAAGTTCAATATTCTTTAAATTTGTGAAATATCACTTTCTTTTGACTTGAATAACTTTTCATTCTGCTGCCATTTGCTGAACACTACAATTTTGAAAATTAATGGTTTTTGTACTGAAGATGGGCGTTACTCTACATTTTAAATAAGATTTAAAAGCAAATATCTGCAAAAATATGTATTTTCATCTCTTGAAGTTTTAAGAACTGATCAATTTCAGGTTTGACATTAATAAAATTTAAATTAAACGAATATAATTCTTGTTTGGACAGTCCAGCCTAACGCCCTTGTGACATAACCAAGGCAATGCTTAAAATCAATCAACCTGTATTTTGTAAAAAACCGAGGATGTGATGGAAACATCACGAAACCAGTCCCAGAGGATTTAGACCATTTTAAACCAGATAAGTGAAGTGTGTTACCAAGTGTTGTGGTTTATAATTGTAATAACTGCCATAAGCTATCTTTTTTGTAGTAAACTATCTTCTTTGTAATAAACTAATATTTAGTGAATGTGCTGTTATTAATGTTTATCAGTGACATAACATTTAGTGAAGCAAAACAAAAAATAATGACTGCTTGACTCTCATCAAGATGGTCTGGGCTCGATCCAAGGCGACCACATGTGAGTTTTGTGGTGGACAACATGGTGCTGCACAGTTTTTGTCTGGGATCTCTGGTTTCCTCCACCATCATTCCACCTGTTGCTCCATTATCATCTTTACTTTCATCCAGTTTGCTCTCATTCCATTCATCTACTCCTCTCACTCTTATTCCAGGCATCAGGCGGATCACCCATCTTGGATTTCTCTATCTAATCCAGAATGCGGTTCCTCAACCCGATGTCTAATGGCATA
This sequence comes from Mantis religiosa, assembly GCA_030765055.1. NCBI lineage: Eukaryota > Metazoa > Arthropoda > Insecta > Mantodea > Mantidae > Mantis > Mantis religiosa. Next base: position 244,140,894 of record CM060948.1, read on the forward strand.
AGGGGTAGAGGGCCAGAAATCCCCTGACACCATCATAGTGATATAACTAGGGAAGTTAAAGAAGAAGAAGAAGCAAAAAAATTGTGTTATATTTACGTGACTTTCCTTACTTATTATAAAATATTCTTACAAAAACTTATTATTTGTTCTATGTCATGTTAATTAAGATGAATATTTGCAGCAATAGTTTAACTTCACTTTAATTTTCTTCCATTTATATCCTGCCTTTAACTGCAATGGTCATATCAGTGGCTGTTCTCCTTTGGAACATATTGCCTATTGATGATAATGTTAACTTGTAAACGTTGAGTTACAGGTACTTTGGATTTTTAATCATTAGATCACACCTTTTATATGACATAAAAATAATTCAATAGCTACTTAGTATATAAAATAAGATAGTTGAAAATTCAAACTAATAACAACAAATTTAGAGACCATTGATAATTCAGAATTAGATAACCCACACTAGTTGTTTAGTCCCTGTTGAATTACATTGAGAATTTCACTGCTAAAAAGAAATTTTGAATAATTTGCACTATGAACTAAAATTTAGTTCCCTCATTATTACATGTTCTATACCTTATTCTTTGTTTAACCTGAACATGTATATATATCGAGATTCAACTGTATTGGAACACCACAGTGAAGCGAAAAATTATTAAATTTTAGATGAGTCGCATTTCTTACACATCTGCTTCACTTTCGTACCTATTGAGTCGCACAAGAGCCGTAGATGCAAACGAAGATTTGCGAAACATGTCCTCAAAATAGGTACGAAAGTGAAGCAGATGTGTAAGAAATGCGACTCATCTAAAATTTAATAATGTATATATATGTTGTGTTGTGCATTACCATTATGCATCTCACATAATTTGTTTCAATTTATATGCACTGTACTGTAATTTCTCAACAAACATGCTGATGTCCTTGCAGTTGAGTACCCTGAAACATAAATCATCATCACCGCCACCGCCACTGCCACCACCACTGCCACCGCTACCGCCACCATGCCCGCCTCGGTAGCGTGGTGGTAGAATGTCTGCCTCACATTCAAGAGGTCCAGAGTTCGAATCTCGGTCAGGGTGAGTTACCTGGATAAGGTTTTTTCCAGGGTTTTCCCTTATCCTGAAAGACGAATGTCGGGTAACTCTAAGCTCTGTGGACCCTGAGCTCATTTGAGCATCATTTCACCCATTCCATTCATCGTCCGATATGACTTAACGTTGGAGGACGTAAATTACAAAAAAAATCATCATCATCATCATCATCATCATTGCTGTGCCCCCAGGGGCCTACTGGGGTAGGTACGGGATGGCAATCCTGGGGTGCCCCCAGGGGCCTACTGTGGTAGGTACGGGAATTTGCTATCCTGGGGTCCCGAGCCAAATCTCTCGATTGGGTGCCTCTGAGTGGTGGGAGAGCTAATGCCAAACGCCCAAACAAGGTCCACATCCGTGTTTGACCCTAATCTAAGTTAAATAAAGCAAATTAAACTAAAGTCAAAGTAAAGCCAGAGTGGAGCCTGAGTGCAGTCAGAGCAGAGCCAGAACATAGCCAGAGCAAAACCAAAGCAAACCCAGAACAAAGCAGGAGCAAAGCAAGAGTGGAGCCAGAGAAAAGCAACAGCAAGGCAGAGCCAAGCCAGAGCTTAGCGAAAGCGGAGCCGGAGCCAAGCCAGAGCGGGACCAGAGTGGTGACCGAAGCCGGGCCAGAGCGAAACCTGAGCCAAGCCAGAGTTAAGTTACAGTATGAAGTTAGTGTGAGGCCAGAGCAAAGCCAGAGCAGAACCAGAGGTGGGCCGGAACCTAGCCAGAGCCAAGGCAGAGCGAAGCCAGAGTTAAGTTAAAGAATGAAGTTAGAGTGAGACCAGAGCAAAGCCAGAGCGAGACCGAAGGTAGGCTGCAGCCTAGCCAGAGCCAAGCCAGAACCAAGTTAGAGTGAATTCAGAGTGAAGTTAGAGTGAAGCCGGAGCGAAGCCAGAGCGGAGCCAGCCAAGCCAGAGCGGAATCAGGGTGGTGGCCGAAGCCTAGCCAGAGTGAAGCAACAGCCAAGCCAGAGTTAAGTTACAGAATGTAGTTACTGTGAGGCCAAAGCGAAGCCAGAGAGGGACCGGAGGGGGGCAAGAGCCAAGCCAGAACGAAGACAGATCCAAGCCAGAGTTAAGTTAAAGAATGTTGTTAGAATGAAGCCAGAGCGAAACCAGAGCCAAGCCAGAGGGGGACCATAGCGGTGACCGGAGCTTAGCCAGAGCAAAGTCAGATCGTAGCCAGAGTGGGGTTAGAGCGGAGCCAGAGCCAAGCCTGAGTGGGACCGGAGTGGTGACCAGAGCCTAGCCAGAGTGAAGGCAGAGCGAAGCTAGAGTTAAGTTACAGAATGAAGTTAGTGTTAGGCCAGAGCGAAGCCTGAGCGGGACCGGAGGAGGGCCGGAACCTAGCCAGAGCAAAGCCAGAAGATCGAAGCTAGAATGAGACCTGAGCGAAGCCAGAGCTAGCCAGAGTTAAGTTGAAGAATAAAGGTAGAGTGAGACTTGAACGAAGCCAGTGTGCGACCGAAGGTAGGCCGGAGCCTAGCCAGAGCCAAGCCAGAGCCAAGTTAGAGTGATTTTTAGAGTGGAGTTAGAGTGAGGTTAGGGTGGAGTCAGAGGAAAGCCACAGCAGAACCAGAGCGGAACCTGAGCAAAGCCAAAACAAAGCCAAAGTGGAGCCAGAGCAGAGCTAGAGCAGAGAAAGAGCAAAGTCAGAGTAAAGCCAAAGATGAGCTAGAGCATAGTCAGAGCAAAGCAAAGGCAAAGTCACAGCAAAGCCAAAGCAAAGTTAAAGATCACCATCATCATCATCATCATCATCATCATCATCATCATCACCACCATCACCATCACCATCACCATCACCATCACCACCACCATCACCACCACCATCACCATCACCGTCACCATCACCATCACCAACACCATCACCACCACCACCACCACCACCATCACCATTCACCATCACCATCACCATTCACCATCACCATCACCATCACCATCACCATCACCACCACCATCACCACCATCACCATCACCATCACCATCACCATCATCATCACCATCACCACCACCATCACCACCACCACCACCACCACCATCACCACCACCATCACCAT
>CM060948.1:244149040-244209040 GCA_030765055.1 Mantis religiosa
TACTAATATATTACAAATCTTTGAAGCACCCTCTTCAAAAAGTGGCAGAAAATAGCAGAAAAATGCTGCCCAGGAAACTAATAACATTACAGCTGCCTTTAATGCTTCTGGTATGCTATGACCAAGTAGTTAAGTAGTTGAGCGCCCTTAAGTATGCACATGTACACAGACACTTTGATTTTTCTTGTCAGATTCATGGTCATTCATTGTTGAATGTTGTAGACTCAGTTATTGTACATGGCAACAGAAAAGCCATAGATGTTGAATACGTTGAATACCTGTATAAATTCTGCTTAACATGTAAAGGAATACAAGACCATAATAAGGATCATGATTAGAGTGCTACAATTTACAAATGCCCTAACAATTTTACAGTGGTATTAGGTACATCAATTTATTCAGGTGATGGGGATTCCTAGGGGTGCAGGAAGCCAATGTGTATATGGGCAAGAGGTGCAGGTGGAAAGTTAGTGTATTGGACATTTCCAAAAGAATTGGACAAAGAGCTTATAAAAAAAGAGAAAGGATATTAATAGAAAGAAACAGAAGAAGAAAATATAAAAGATACAAAGCCTGTAACTGGTTGTAGAAGACTCAGATGTGTAATTGATGTTCTACAGCTTTACTACGGACTGGCTATGGATAGATATTATCGTTATAAGGGAAGCAAATTGGGAAATCTATTTTTATAAGCTGTCAACTTATAATAGGTATGTCATTTATATACCTTAAATACAGTAATTTTAATATAGTTAGAACTGCTTTTTGAGAAAATAAAAGCTTTCAGTACTTTTCCGGTGTAGGCTAATCACAGATGAGGCATGTTCTTGAAATTCTTAGGTCGTATCTTTTAAAGTTACTGAAGTTAAATACCAAGTTTAATATTTATAGAAAACATTTTGTTCTCCTGTCCTCTGTCGTGGCGTAGAGGGCTATAGCGTTGTGCTTTGGTTCCCTGCCAAGGAAAATGCCCAGGATCGATTCTGCCCCTGTGGGTGCGGATTTTAACTCCTGTGTATAGGACCGGTGCCCACTCAGCATCGTGAGGAAATTGAGGTGCTACGTTAAGTAGCGATCCCTGGTCTAGAAAGCCAGATTTCTGGCTTGGAGTGCCGTGATACTGGCCACATCTCCTCCCCGTATCTCCTCCCCACCTCTACTTTGCGTATGTGAGGGTGAGGCCGGCAGTCCGGTTGGCAGGCTCAGGCCCACTTTGGGCTATTACGCCATGGGTTACGTTTATTTTGTTCTGGAATTAAGCTGCTCATTTGCACGCATGTAGATAGACCGTTTTATAAAAACATTGCATTGTTGATTCAGGGTATTCAAAACATATATTTTCGGTGAAATCTCGACATCATATATTGGGGTGCAATACAAAAAATTCTCTGTTTATACGGACATGGTAGAGGGAGTAAGAAAGTTCTATCCTGATTAACGCGCGCCTCGGTAGCGTAGATGGTAGCATGTCTGCCTCACGTTCAAGAGGTCTCGAGTTCGAATCTCGGTCAGGGTGGGTTACCTGGATAAGGGTTTTTCCCGGGGTTTTCCCTTATCCTTCAAGACGAGTGTCGGGTAACTCTAAGCGCCATGGATCCTGGACTCATTTGAGCATCATTTCACCCAATTCATCCACCGTCCGATATGACTTAACGTTGGAGGACATAAATTACAACAACAAATATCCTGATAAACTACACTAATAGAGATTGGAACTCCTACCCTTTACATTAATAGGCAGATTCGCTTTTCTCTTTACAAGATGTACGAAATTGCTTGAGGAGTTGAAGGCGGTGGTTAGTTGTCCCAAAGACCTGGGGGATCAAACCATATTTCCTGCTTACAGCAACACGAGGGAAGTTACAAAGTGTACCCTTTTGTTATCCAACTAGTAATTATATCTAACAACGTCGTGTTCACCGCATGTTAACTGCAGATACGTATCGGCAACTTTTAGGTACGTTCGGAAGCTAAACATGACACAGATCTCAGGCCACCTGAATACGTAAATTTAAACTAGGCTCGTATCTTCGGATCTCTAACATAACGAGAACCTCAAAACATCTATTTCTGAAGAAATATAGGTTTTAGGTTGAATACAACACTTCTTCTACCTTCTACAGAGAAATTAGAGATAGATAGAATCTTACGGAGGAGGAATCGGTACGTCGACCAGACTTGATCTATTGTGCCTAAGAGAGACTCCCGCCGACACTTCTACCACCAGATGAGAGATCCTGTGACATGATAATGGAGATGAAATGGAGGGACAGGAAATTCGGGGGATGTAATTAATAGAGCCTGAATTTGTAAGTACAATTAAATGGTGAAATAAGCAAGCATATAGGCATGAAAAACGAAAAAAATAACCAAATAAAAAAATAGAAATTTAATCATAAACATACTGTTTCGTATAATTCTTACCTTACATAATATTGTTACAGTAAGGGAGGTCACGAGGGAGGTTATCTTGAGATTTTCTTGAGTGAAGCTTCTGCGTTTGTCAGTGAACAGTTTTTTATACAGTGAAAGGGATCTGTCAGCGTCGCATGACGTTACTGGGACATGTGAAAAGCACCACAGTTCTTCCTATGTGAATTCCTCTTCGATATATGCTTTTGTACCTGAAAACGTTTTATAAATTTTACAGTGTTTCGTAATCAGGGTTTTTCATTAAAACCTTACTGAGTTTCTCAAAGGCAGTTTTAACAATTTCGCGAGTCTCTGAAGACAACGTTCAGGAAATTTCATCTATCAAAGAAAGTGAATGTTCCAAGTTCTTATTTCGAGCTTTCTACTGTGTTATAATAGCAGGTATTTTGGACAAACGGTTATGGATATACTCTATCTTAGAGAAAGTTTCCTTTATTCATAATAATTTGCATCTGTTTACACTAAATAAGGATTATCACTCATATAACACCAGAAATACTGAATCATTACACCTACAGCAACATAGACTTTCTAAGGGTATTAATAGCATATGCCATAAAGGAGTGATTATAACAAGCTGCCCAAGTCTCTTTGTTCCCTACCAAGTAAAATTGTAAGTTGTAAGTGAAAAAACTGTTACTGAAATACAAATTGTATGCGATAAACAAATTGTTAGACACAAAACTGTAAAAATTCATTGTTTTCCTTAGTTCTAAGCTCTCTTATATACATAATGAACAGCTTATTTGAAATTTTGTAAATTCAGTGTGCTCTACTTTCTTGTGTTACTGTAATTATTGTTTATTATGTATTAGTACACCAAATAGGATGAATGTATTTGTATTGTATTATTCTCTCCCTTATTTATTATGTATTAGTACACCAAATAGGATGAATGTATTTGTATTGTATTATTCTCTCCCTTATTTATTATGTATTATTACACCAAATAGGATGAATGTATTTGTATTGTATTATTCTCTCCCTTATTTGCTTTTCTGTGCATTGATATGTTATAGGGTAACTCACCACATTATAAATCATTATTTACTATGCAAAAATGGATTCTAAGAGTACTTGGTGCTCGCCTCGATAGCGTGGTGGTAGAGAGCCTCACGTTCAAGAGGTCCCGAGTTCGAATCTCGGTCAGGGTGAGTTACCTGGATAAGGTTTTTTCAGGGGTTTTCCCTTATCCTGAAAGACGAATGTCGGGCAACTCTAAGGTCTATGGACCCTGGTCTCATTTGAGCATCATTTCACCCATTCCATTCATCGTCCGATATGAGTTAACGTTGGAGGACCTAAATTACAAAAAAAAAAAAAAAAAAAAAAAAAAAAAAGTACTTGGAGGAGTTAAATCAACATCTACGTGCAGACCATTATTTTAAAAATTTAAAAATTTAAAATCTTAACCTCTCCCATGTATTTTAATTTTTTAAACTTTAAAGTTTACAAAGACACATTTATTGACAGGAAACGGTCACTGTACCTTTAATGATACTGTTCATAATCATAATACTAGACAGAGAATGGATATTCACGTGAATAGAAGTAACACAAGAGCTCATCAAAACCGTGTAATAAACCTAGGAATCACTTTTTTTTAATAAACTGCCTATAGCCAATAAAACCACTTGCAATTTTTCAGCATTTAAAAAGTCAGTTTTGGCATACTTGCTAGACCACTGTTTTTGTTCTGTTAGTGAATTTATGGAAAGTTTATAATATTGTTACATTTCTGAATTAATTGTGTATATTATAAAATTCTTGAATATCTTTATAAATAATTATTTTGTACAAACACTGAGTTGTCGTTATTGGATGTGACTTGTTAATTACACTGTAAATTCACAATTTGACGTGTCTTATATCATAGTACCCATGCACAATGTATGATTTACAAGATGAATAAATTATCTATCTAATTGTATATAAAATGTATGTATAAATTTCTGACGAAGCCATGAAATTGTAAACATTTCTGATGGTGAATAAAGGCTTACTTACTTACTTTCTTATCTTGGATGCCCATATTAGCAAAACATTCCTATGCAGTGGCAATTGTGCTTGCATCTTTTGCATCTAAGGAGTACAACACTGTTATTAATTCATTGAAATGTTCTGCGTAGTATGACACAGTCTTTAACAAAAACCCCATCGAGTTAAAACTGGCTGAGGAGGTTAAGGCAAATTTGCAAAAACTTCATGAAATGTTTGAACTTTAATCGCCGATTTAAATACTTTCTTTACGCCAGAGACAAGAAGATCCACGTCTTTATATTGGCTCCTAACTGTTTCAGCGAGACAGTGTAAACCGTCTGAATAATAGAATGATGGCTAGGAGTGAACATTTATTTTTATATTTACATGATTTGAATAAAATAAGCTATTTTAATAAAAAAGCACAAAATAAGTAAGCAAACTCCATATTTCAGCAGAAAAGTATTTATAAGCATTTCGCATAGAAATCCGGGCTCTAGTAACTAATCTACCCAGCATTCGCCTGGCGACCGGGGAACACCGCCAAAAATCCCATGGGTTATGTAGGTTGGCCACGGGAGTCGAAGCCGGACCTTCCGAATGCGCGCCACAGACGAAACCACCTGAGCCATTCCGCTCGGTGGCAGAGAAAGTAAAAACTTATTTTAATTTGTTCTAGCTATCTACTATTGCGTTTCAGCCAAACATTGTTTGAGATTTAACGAAAGTAGATATTTAGAGGTCTTTTGAATCCAAATTAAAGCACTTTTAGGGGAGGGAGCTGGGAGCCTTGTCTGCCTGTTTGTAAACTGCGCAACTAAGGAATGAAAAGAGGTATAAATAACAAACTTATATTTTAAGTTCAGACTTGTTCAAGTATGCCCCACGAAGACTATCAAGAACCTTCTCTATCCTAAACTCTCCTTTTCATGGAAAATGTCTCTTATTTATGCAAAAACAGTTCTAGTGATTCTGATTAAAATGCCACATGTTTAGGATATTTATATGCCTAATAATATGTATATATTGAATTTTAAGCGAACAGCGTGAATTTCTTTTCATTAAGAATGACTTGTGCTAAGTTCGTATAAGTTCGTAACCCATAAGCTAGACAAAAACTAAATACACAAAAAGTGTCGGTCTCTTTAAGGTAAAATTTCCTTCGAATAGCTTTACTTGTGACACCACACTATTTCCGAGATATTCCTTGTTACTGATTTCAGTTGTTCAATGCTTTATCATGTTCAAATATGTCCGTATTCAATTTTTCCTCGCGTTATCATGGAAAGAGTATGACACTTCAAGGCCAGCATAATGATATTCGCTTTTTCAAGATTTGTGTATTACTTCAGCTTTCTGTATCTGACTTTTAACTACAGCTAAATTTGTAACGAAACTATTTCTGCAATGCTTATCTCGATTAAAGTGGAGCCAACCGGGATGGCTGCTCAGGCAGTTTCGTCTGTTTCCCACAATCGCCATGCCCGGGTTTGATTCCTGTGGTCGACCAACCTGACTCACGGGTCGCCAGGAGAATGCTGGGTAGGTTAATTACATCCCTAGAATTTCCTGTCCCTCCATTTCATCTCCATTATGCCCACCTCGTTAGCGTGGTGGTAGCGTGTCTGCCTCACCTTCAAGAGGTCCCGAGTTCGAATCTTGGTCAGGGTGTGTTACCTGGATAAGATTTTTCCGTGATTTTCCCTTATCCTGAAAGACGAGTGTCGGGTAACTCTAAGCTCTATGGACCCTGGGCTCATTTGAGCATCATTTCACCCATTCCATTCGTCGTCTGATATGACTTAACGTAAATTGCCAAAAAAAAAAAAAAAAAAAAATAAATTAAAAAAATCCATTATCATTTGATCATCTTTCATATGGTGATCTCTTTCAGGGTAGAAATGTTGGCGTGTCTCGGCGCTGCATGGCAGGACGATGTGCGTATGGTGAACATCTCCTCCTCCGGTAGGACGGTTTTTGGTCTCGGAGCCGACCTGGTGGGCCGTTTCCGGACCACGGCGGTGGGATGGCCAGTTTTGCTGTTCTGCTGGGGGAGTTTCCATATGGTAAATATTAGGGATCCTGCCCTCTTTACTGTCATGACTGGTTGGATCGGCCGCCCTTTTTCTCCTCTCGCCTCTCCTTCCTCCCGCGGATGCCCCACTTGGGACTTAGGTGCAATAAACCACAGGTTTCGGTGCCGAACCCCCTACGTAATAATCCTATTTCTAAGGGAAGTGGATAGAAAAGTAAGCTTTTGCATGAATAGTTTGCAGAAGAAATAAACGACAGCTAGAGAAAGTTATATGAATGTAAAGCATTCAAATGGCTTAAAATTATTCAGAGATTACGGATAGAATATTACCTACGTCTGTTTACCTGAGAAGACGTAAGTTGAGTGACACACGCAATTGTCTTTAACGAAGAACACGTTAAAAGGTGGAAAATGAAGTTTTGTAAGCAGTTTGTGAATTTCTAACTTGTCTGAATTAGGAGGTGCTGGAGAGCTGTCCTTTATTACGGACGTGAGAAAGCAGTTCTGCAAACGCTCTTCACGGACCTATTGACCCGGTTTTGCTTCTGAATGGAGAGCAATTGACACAAGCCGCTAGCTCAGCCCGTCAGCAATTCAATAATGTAATGAAGTGCTAACATTTCCCAACAAATCTCAGCGTTGATAAGAAACCTCTGAGATTGCTGAATTGCTTTTAATTTCTTACAAGTTCAAGATCTGAAATACTTCAGTTTGCAATCCTTGGTACAGTTCATTACTACTTACAAAAGATTTAAAACTTCTATTAGACATATGTGTAAAAGTAGACATAAGCATTTATTAAAATGAATGAAAATCGAAGAACACGAGACTGCCGATCTTAACGTACAACTATTTCTACGCCAAAAAAGGTTTCGAACAACATTTTCTGCTGGAATATTTGCAGAAATATATTTGATAAATATTTGAAATATTGTGTTGAAATATTTGCAGCAATGCCCAGCTAATAAATTTCCATTTACTACATGTAGTAAATTCCAAAAGGTTGGAAAACTGCTCTATACGGAACTGCAATTTTGTAAAATGCTAATCACATTCCTAAAAACAAACGCGGAAATAACTTTTCATGCTAAACATCCATAACAATTGTTATGTGTTTGTTAGCCTTCAAATCCGACACTTTAAAATGCCAAGAGTATCATAGCCATAACTTTACACTAAAGAACTCCTTTTTGCTAAGGGAAGACAGCAAAATGCTACACTTACATGACTTTCTTTACACTTGTTTAGATATTCTTAGAATATTGTTTAGATATTCTTAGAATACTTATTCCTCTATATACTTCATGTTATCGGAATAATCCTTACGTTATTGCTATTTTTAGTAGGTGCAAAGCGAAATGGGAATACAGTAGACCATAACGGATTGTCAACTCTTTAAAGAACTGGTCTCTATGTGATGCAGGGCCCAAATGACCTTGTTGTCGACGGGCCCTAAAACACCACACACTCACTCACTCACTCACTCACTCACTCACTCACTCACTCACTCACTCACTCACTCACTCACTCACTCACTCACTCACTCACTCACTCACTCACTCACTCACTCACTCACTCACTCACTCACTCACTCACTCACTCACTCACTCACTCACTCACTCACTCACTCTATGTGATGCTTTAGAAATTTCTTTCTCTTTGCATGTCCAGAAGTTAAAAATAAATAACCGCTCCCATTTCAGAAAAGTTCAAGTATTGGAATATTCAGACAAATAACAAGGACTATATCGGAAATTGTTCGCTACACAAACACACAAGCCCGCCTTAGTAGCGTAGATGGTAGTATGTCTGCCTCACGTTCAAGACGTCCTGAGTTCGAGTCTCGGTCACGGTGAGTTATCTGGATAAGGGGTTTTCGGGGATTTTTTCTTATCCTGAAAGAATATCTGGCAACTCTAAGCTCTATGGACTCTGGGTTCATTTAAGCATCATTTCACCCACTTCATTCATCGTCCAATATGACTTAACATTGGAGGATATAAGTTAATAAAAGCAACAAAAAATTATCAGACATAAATTATATGCTTTAACAGATTTGTGTTATTTTGTACAGTAAAATTTTGTTTATCTCTTACGGTTCCTGGCTATGCAAAAGTCATCCATGATGCAAATTTCTGAGGAAATGCCCAGAAAATTAATGATATACATTTCATTTTTCATGAAAATATCTTAAATATATGACGTAATCAAAATCGTTAGTCATTTTTGCGAAAAACTAAATTTTCTAAAAATGTCCTATAAAAAGTGTTGTCTGAGTTGAGAGATTTTCTTGAAAATCTTCGTGTAGCATCCTTGGAAAATGATGAACTTAAATCCCAAGTTTAGTATTTAACTGATTTTTTGTTTTTGAGATATGCTGTTCATAGACACACACAGACATACACAACACACATGAAATGTTATCTAAAAATTCTTTTTTTTAGGATTCTGGGAGCTCAAAACGTGTATTTCCACTGAAATATTGGTACAAAAATGCTTACTATAGGTACGAACTGATCTCAGCCTTATACAAACTATTCTTAATCTGCTTCAAGTTGAGATAATATTTTGCAGAAATTGCGGTTTTTCATATTTCCTTGTAGATACAAGAACATTACAGACATACAGATTTTAAGATGTGATCTCTGTGTAATTATCTTCTCTTTGCACGACCGGCAGTTAAAAGGGGGGAAGAAGGTAAAGAAAATAATCAACAAGTGTTTCCCATTTGCGAAAATCGTTAAGTATTTTAAAATGCAAATTAATAGGAAGGAATACCTCGGAAGAGTTAATTCCACAAAAAATGTATTTTACATAAGATATGTGCTTTAATCAGATCTGCATTTGTTGTGCAGGAAGAGTTTGTCCATCAAAAGTCATCCAGACTTGAGGTGCTATTCCTAGAAAATTCAAGACACGGTTTAATTTTCTATGAGAATATCTTCAACATATACTTTAATCCAAAATTTTGAAAACTTTCTCATGTAAATAGCAGCCCGGGTTGGAAATTTTCTTGAAAATATTCATATCGTGTTTTTGAAAGATGTTTAACTTCTTTGTGTTTGAGTTGTGCTGTCATAGACACAGAAACACGCACACAAACTCTCACACACATACTGAAATTTTTTAAGAAGACTTTCTTTGCCCTCAGAATTCGGGGGATCTCAGAACGTGTATTTACAGTGAAATATTGGTGTCATATTTTGGGGTGGAATGCAGTACTTTCTCTACGTACTGTATACGTGGTAGAGAAGGTAATAATAATCGCAACCCTTAAGCATGATCGGAGTTGGGGAAAGTAAACATGTAGAACTACAATATAAACTTATTTGACCCTAATTTTGTATCTTAATGAGCTTTAATTTTTTTCTAGTTCATAGTAAGATTTTCTTATCTCTAATGATTTCCAAAGTATAAAACATTTCTTCAATTATGAACAAAATTTACAGGAAATACAATCAACTGTCGTATTAATATCTCAAATTGTTATGATTACCTTTGTACATAAGGGGTAGGTGGGAGAGAGGGATGTTCTTAAAATTCTTTGCTTGGGCACGTTGTGACTTAAGTATGAAGTTGGTTATTTATCCGACTTAACTTTTTGAGCTATAGTGCTCTCTCTCAAACACATACAATTTTTTTTTTCAAAATCTGTTTTACATATGCATTGCTTTCTCTACCCATTGTTTTACAAATATTCTAGGTATAATAAAGATACAAACTAGCTGACCCAACAATTAGATGTTTAAAATATGGTGGCTATGTAATGACTACTAGAAAAAACAAGCATTTGAAAAATCAAACCAATAACAAAGATTCCTCCAAGAACTATGGGATAGTAAATTATCTGCTGTTTTTTAATATGTAAAATATACTATTTGCGATTTCTGTGGATTCATCACCACTCTCCAGTTAGAAAGCCATTTTGTGATTTCAGTGCAGAAGTTATTTAGTTTCTCAGCTGCTGATTCACAACTGCCTTTACTAAGGATTGCAACATCATCAGCAAAATGTGCAATGGTTAGTTGAGCGTGTTGAGGAAAGTCTGAGGTATACACTGTATAAAGAAGTGGGCCTAGAATACTTCCTTGTGGAACATCAGATAAAAAGCAGATGACATATTATCCCATAGTTCTTGGAGCTGTCACTATACCCACCGCTCAGTCAGTTGGTTACCTTGGCCTCACACTGGGCATTAAACTAGCCTGGAATCTTCACATCACATATCTTCACTCAAGACTTAAGACACCGAATCCGACAAATCAAACACATAAAGTCAAAATCGCCTCTTGCAATGTCATATAAACGCATTCTATACAAATCACTGATCAAACCAATTTGGCAATATGGTTGCTCCATATGGAGCTCTGCTGCAGCGTCACAAGTAAAACAAAATCCAAATAATCCAAAACAGATACCTAAGATTGATCACAGGTGCCCCATGTTATGTTAGCAACGCCACACTTCACTGAGACCTGAACATACCATAAGTGATGGATGTCATCAGGACAAGCTACACCAGAATACACCAAACTGTTGCCAATCATCCAAATCCAGTGCTACAAGACATTTTCCTACACCCCCTCCACAACCGAAAAATAGAAGACTAAAACGAGAAAGACACAACGACCTACTCATTTAATATCATGTGTTTTGTATGTATGATAAAGTGGTTTTCTGTTTTGTGATTATAATAAAATATGTTTGTTAATATTTAAATGTAACTAATGCAGGACTGTTATTGAACAGCATGCTAACACACGATTTAGTTAATGTAACATTACTGTTGCTCACAACTACAAGTACCATAATGTATTTGGATACAATAAAGTTTATCGACAATTTAAAAAAATAACAAAGGCCGTCTTCAAAATGACTGATACCACAAAATGGTGTTTGGCATATAGGTATGTTGTGCTTTAACGGGATCTATATTTGATATAGCAATAGTTTATGCATTTCTTAGGGTTTGCAAGTTCTGAAGACGGTTTTTCAGGTTATTCGCAGAACATTAAAGATATACATTTTGTCATGCAAACATCTTAAACATTTGGTATTTTAATGGAGAGGGTTAGAGACATTTTTGTGGTAGTAAAAATATCAAAGAAAAATTTGCCATGTACAGTAATTTGGGGTAGGTGAATTGTTTTGAAAATATTCGTTTTGTATCTCCGAAAGATGCTGAACTTAAATACAAAATTTGAGTCCAAGTTTTTGAGGTATACTGTTTATAGACAAATACAAGCGCGTGCGCACACACACCGACCGTATTCTAAAAAAAGCATTTTGTTTATATATATATATATATATATATATATATATATATACATACATGGCTGTTGAAATGTTTTGGGTGGAATCCAATATCTTTTACACTTACTGTAGTTAAATAATAAAAGAGTGAAAATGGTTTTCTTTGGATTTTGAGGAACTATTTTCTAGAAACCTAGTAAAACTAGATATCGGACTTTGGAAACTATCACAGGTAAGTTATAAAGAAAAAAAAAACAGTTTGAGTTTGTTCAAACTTTTAGCATTGTTTTCACAGTGAACTTAAATTTTTAAGATTTTAAACACGTTCGACAAAAAAACATTCTAAAAGTCGGCAAAGAATATTCTTCTCGCACCAAATGCATTTTTATTTGCTAAATATTTTATTTTGTGAGCTTGATGGATTTTGGTGGTTCACAACAGATTAAACTGAAGTACACTGATACAACAATACAAAATACAAACATGAACACATTCACTGGCGAAAGAAAGCAGAATACCTCAAGCTTATCGTGTCAGCACATGACTACCAGAGGATGCCAGAGTGGGACAGTTGTGGAGATGGGAAGCCTTCCAAGTATGTACTGCCCAGAGCACAAAAGCCATTCAAGTTTAACGTGAAGGGTGAAAAATTCGTGCACAGGCAAAATGAAGCCACAGAGCACTTCTCTGCTTGTACAGACATTTATATTCTGTTATAACAAGGCCCCGGGTTCTGATAATGTCATCGTTTAATTGTTGCATCGTAGTCATTGCTACCATATATATATATATCCTTATTACGTGCTCCAGATTATGAAAATTCACTTTTTGGCTCCACTTTTAAGTTATCTTTAACATTTAAGGTCCTATCAGTGGCCTTTTAACTTTAAAACAATTGCACATCGACATTTTAGTTTAATTTTTACACATTTAACCGCTTAGAGATGTCATATCGGACATGTTCACAGGCTTACAGTGGTGTTAACCTTAGGGTTATTTTTTATTTTACTTCTTACAGTACATGCCGAGTGGGTTGGCTCAGGCGGTTTCGTCTGTGGCCCGCATTCGGGAGGTTCGGTTTCGAGCCCGTGGTTTTTATGGGGTTTTCCCGAGTCGCCAGGAGAATGCTGGGTAGGTTAATTACATCCACCCAATTTCCTGTCCCTTCATGTCATCTCCATTATCATTTCATATCATCTCTCCTCTGGTAGTGTCTTTCAGGGTAGAAGCGTTGGCGGTAGTCGGCATTGCATGGCAGGATGATATGATCCTGGTAAACATCTTCATCCTCCGGTGGGAGAGTCTTCGAGCCCGCTTAGTGGACCGTTTCAGGAACGCGGTCGGCGGGTTTGCGTTTGTACAAGCCTTCCGGGAGTTCTCCGAGTTCTGGCATGGCGGCTTCCGGTCTCCGAGCCGGACTTCTGGACTGTTTCGGGGCCATGGTAGGAGGAGTGCCGGTTGTAGTGTTCTGCCGAGGAGTTTGAAGGGACCCTTCCCTCTGCACTGTCGTGATTTATTGGGACGGTCGCCCTCTATCTCCTCTCACCTCATCCTTCCTCCCGGGGATGTCCCACTTTGCGTATAGGTACAAAAGGTCAGTCTGGTGGATTTGATCTAGCTGGTACCTTGTGTCTTGTGTTTTGCATTGATTTACTTTTTGTAATAATTCTGCTCTAGTTTCAGAAGGGTAGAATGTTATTTTATTATGTGCCAGCCAATCCTGCGTATATGGTTTTTTGGTATTAGTAAAGGGAGGTTTACATAATAGTTTAGAATGATACCTTGCATTATCCATGGCAACGGCAGATCCCCCTTCTAAAAACTTTAGAACTTTTTGTATCAAGCCTTCTGTGTAGGAATCTGCATTCATTTCAGTATGTTAGTCAACATTTTTATTCGCTGGTCTGGAATTCGCGTTCGGCAATAATTCATGTTTATTCAAAGCCTGCATGGCAAATTGTAAGCCTGTTTTATTTTACTACAGATATCTTGAGAACACCTCTTTCCATTGAAACTTGTCACATGTTAGCTTGCAATGGTTTTGATTTACCCACGTTTCATCAAGATAAAAAGAATGGGCTGCATATCTCCAGATGCCCTAAGCATGTGCACGATTCTTAGAAACTGTCTTCTCGCGGCAACTATATCACTTCTTTCAGGTAAGAATTTACGCCCACCATTAGTCTTTTTGTGTAGTCTTTTTGTATGTTTAATCCCATTGAAGAAGGGGAATCATATAGAATAGGATAGAATCGTACGAGAGGATTAATTACGTCGACCAGACTTGATCTACTGTGCCTATGTCCCAAGTTGGGCATCTCTGAGGAAGGATGAGGCTAGAGGAGACATAGGGCGGCCGATCCAAGGAATCACGACAATGAAAAGGGCAGGGTCCCTGCAATTGAACAGTTGGAAACTCGTCGGCAGGCCAGTGCAACCGCATCCCATCCACCGTGGTTCTGAAATGGCCCACTAGTTCGGCCCGGAGAGGAGGTATTTGAGCATATCATCCTGCCATGCAGTGCCGAGACTCCAGCCGATATTTCTACCGTGAAAGAGACCAGCAGATGAGAGATGATATGAAATGATAATGGAGATGAAATGGAGGAACAGGAACTTCGGGGGATGTAATTACCTTACCCAGCATTCTGCTGAATGCAGGCCATAGACCAAACTGGCTGACCCATCCCGCTCAATTACAGGAACCCATAGTTTTATTTCCCTCATGATATGAACCTACGTTTTGATAGTGAATTATTTACCACTATCATACAGTTTATATATTGTGTATCGGAGTACATTTTCCCAAGTCATTTAAATTGGAAACTTGTTTTATTGCTTTCTGCCCTGCCCTGGAGATAAAGTTTCACCAATTTCTATACTAGAAGTTTTGCTCTGTTACACAATGCGCGACACACTATTCACGTTGGAAGCGTTGGCCGTGAGTTCCTGGCTTTATGTACTGTATTCTCTTATTCCCATTGCACCAACTAGGAAATATGTGATATAACCATTTATGCAACTCTATCTCAATTTACATGCAGTACATAGAAGTATAAGGTTTTATAACATAGATGTTTGTTGAAGAAGAGGTGGAGAAAGTCGTGTGAGTGTAGCACATAACTTTTATTTATTTTTCTAAATGTTCATCATTATTGTTATACCTACTTTCTGTGTTCGTGCAGTAGTTAAACCGATATATATATAATTTGCACATGGGTAGAAATTAAATAAATCTCAGTTGTCATTTTTGCAATTATTATGTTATTTATTCAAAATAATAAAAGTCATTTTTTAGGTAATTTTCAAACAGCTTTAGGCCATTAGAACACGGCTTTTGCAACTTTATGTTAGACTGGATCTGGAAGTGTCTCCTTCAAACGAAACATCACCTTAATGTGCGGCATTAGATAAAACTCGCATTGAATAGAGCTCTGATATTTAAGGGAACCCAAAACTGATTTCTCGATAAAATTTCGAACACCAAACATCAGTTTCTAAACCTTTACAGGGAAAAAATCTTCACGCATTTAAAAATCAGGGCCTACTGTAGTTTTACATTTCTGACCTTTTAAATTTACAAACGTGACGTTTGAATGGATGTGTTCTAAAACTTGAAACTTCAAAATTTGAAATCTGGTTGTATTGTTCTCTTACCTTTTTCTG
Source organism: Mantis religiosa (assembly GCA_030765055.1). Lineage (NCBI taxonomy): Eukaryota > Metazoa > Arthropoda > Insecta > Mantodea > Mantidae > Mantis > Mantis religiosa. The sequence goes on from CM060948.1 coordinate 244,164,408, forward strand.
CATTTTAAATAAATTTTTGGTTCTAATAAAGGGTAGAGTCAATGCCATATCCAGAATTGAACCACAGATCTTACAGTTTCCGTCCGGTTGCTCTTAACCATTGAGTTACCATGACCAACATGCCAGCATGACATTAAATTCTCCAACTGACTTGTGTTTTTCCCGGTAAACCTCTAGAACTTCTCATAATCACATACGGCAACAACCTAATGGCGACTTGCTATGCTGTAAGTACTTTAAGGCTCGGACATTATAGTTCGGACCACTATTAGGCATTACTCGACAGAGCCTTGAGGCGTATTGACCTTCAGGAGACCAGTGCTGTGATCGTCTCTTATCGGGTCTTATCTGGTCGATTAGAAGAGTGAAATATTAGTAAATTGATTTGCAGTAAGTTACGAAACACAAATAGAGCGACTGGAAGCTGCGTGTGTCTATATGATATGATTTCTCGCGCCTTTCGATGTATGACATGTTGCTATACAGAAGACATGATTATATCTGAACAGAGTATACATACACTGGACTCACCGTGTATGTGCGATAAGCTGAGGTAAACATCTCTGTGTTGTGAATTTTTTCCGATACGTCTTCACGCTTTGCCATGTAGTGCATTACAGCACAGTAAGTCGCCATTAAGGTAGTTATCTTATGTGTTTATTAGAACCCCTAAGTGGTTTACCGGGAAAAACACGAGTCAGTTGGAGAATTTAATATCATACTGGCATGTTGGCCATGGTAGCTCAATGGTTAAAGCAACCGGACGGAGACTGGGAGATCCGTAGTTCAAATCCCGGCTATGGCATTGACTTTTTCAGTCTGACTTTACCCTTCCATTACTTCATCCTATACACGGCTAGTGTGAAAGAAGAATTAATTTCCATTTGTTCCTATTCTTTCATATTTTAAACTTACGTTTTTGAAAGGAAAATATTTAATATTATAAAACACTTAGCCGCTTATTGCAAAGAGCTAGAGAAGTGAGGTGCAACATTTAAACGTTTAAAGTTTCCATATTTTAATCACTGCGCTCTAATTTTATTTTTTGAAAATAATTTTCTTAGAAAGTTGGTCTATTATATACAACGCCGAGTGAGGTGTCTTCGCGGCGAGGCTTGGGCTGGCCAACTTGACCATTAGTTTCTTCGTGATTTTGCCGGTTTGGTAGGCGAATGCTAGGGTGGTTTCCCTTCTATCACGAATATGTTTTCATATTATTATTATTATTATTATTATTATTATTATTATTATTATTATTATTATTATTATTATTATTATTATTTCATGTCCCTCATCATTTCCTGTTATTTGTTTCAGGGTTGGAGGACCAAGCGACGGCTTTCGGGTGTTGCGACAGAACGGTGGATTTACCCTTTGGAAAGATTTCTCTTTGGTGTTCGGCAGGTCTGCTGAGGAGCGACACAGGTCCCTAGATGGAAAGGAGCTGACGCGTGGCTAGCCGGTGCCAGGATGTACCTACTGCCCACCCAACGCAAGAAGGCAAGGTAGAGGAATGTGTAACCTAATCACTTTTGCTGTCCGCAAGATGATTATGCTCGCCGTCCGGATATGATAAGGATGCTAAGTTCATATGAAATACACAGCGTTGTCACATAACTCCCCCGTGCATAATACCTATCACTGTAGTTGCAGTAACAAACATTAGATCTGGCAGCATGGATGACTCATATGCACTGTCATACACTCTTCTCCTAGTAAACAGATAGATCCACTATCAGAACACTCTTCAGGCCCCACTTGCCTTCTTGCGTGGGTAGATAGTATGTACTCTTATCTGGAATCGTTCTTTTGGGGCACAGCGTCGTTCATATCTGCTTCTCCACTCCCAAGAGGTCACGTTCAGCAAAAAAGGGGCTCTCTTGCCTCCAGATTTCTGGAGCCTCAAATTCTAGGTACTCCAGTTCTTAGGCACATAGCATCTTCTACTTCTTTCTCTGTTTACACTCCTCTTAAGGAAGACAGGATGGTATGAGAGTGAGGGAGAAGATAATATAAAATGAGGGAAAAATGGATAAAAGGAAGAAGATGATGGAGCAATTGGTGGAATGAATGGGTTGGAACCGGAGAATCCGGTGAGAAACCAACCAGATACCGCTTTGTCCACCAAACCCTACCTACGGTGAGAAACCAGCGGTCTAATCACTCGACCATGTAGCATCACAATCATTAGTTTTATGCTGCCTCTGTGGTCCAGTGGTCAGCGTTCTGGCTTCCTCATCTGGCTTCGATTCTAGCAGGGAATTTTTCTTTAATTGGAATCATTGCTTACCCTCCGCAGACTCTGGGAGTGTGTGGTTGCAAAATTCAAACTGCACCTGTACTTAGGCTTCATATAAGACTTGGGTTGGTAGAGGAACCAGGTTCGAAAGCCGGTTGAGTTAAGTTTTATATTCGGAGATTCCTTACACAGCTCCCTTAGTGTATTTTCACGCGTGTTTTATTCACCATCCGATAAGGCCATTTCCAGTCTAAAGGTGTTAACTTTACATTAAATCCTCCAAATACAGTATAACAGAGATTACTCTGTCGTTTGCGAGATGCATGATTGAAATGACCCGAATAAGAGAAGAGAAAGGAGAATGGACTTGGTGACAAATTGACATGCGTGGGAAGGTAGGATAAAGTGCCTAGCGCTAGGCGGAATGATACAAACTTGGTGCATGCCTAGAGGCTACGCGACCCGCATCACAACCAATCTTCCTCTCGCGAAAATTGAGTTATGACGTCGTTGCGGATTATAAGGGACACCACACCTCTGCTCGCTTTCAAAGTACGGTGTAATTTATTTAACCATTTTATTCTCCTAACAAATCTCTTTTTCCCCACCACGCGTTACTTTATTTTCCCTCATTTTTTATCTTCCGTTTCTTTTTCTTCACAAATTGGAAGTGAAAACGCCAATAGCTACATTTTATTTTTACGGAAATTGGAGGGAATTTCTTCAAATTATACAGTAAGATATTAAATCAACCACAATTTAATGCCCTCCAGCACAGAGCAACCTACACTGCAATTAGCAAATGAAATGAGCCAATGGATGGAATTAGAAGCGATCTTGAGATGACAGTGTGTTGAGGCGTATTGACTGCAGTGATGAGCACTTCATTTGCTTGTTATCTTGTTTACTAGAACAGCGAGATATTAGTAACCTGATGGACAGTGACAAAACGCCAGTAAAGCACTTGGGAGCTGTCTGTCTATACTCTGTCTCATGTTAGTTTAATCCTGCTGTAAACAACAAGGCGAAGCTGACTCAACTCAGCACGTGTTAGACGCTACATGCACGCACATAAGTTTTGCAACACTAGCAGTATATATAACAGCGCTAACTTCTAGACAATAAACAAATAGAGTTGGGTTACATATTAACTTATTAAATCTATCATTTCTGAAAAAAACCAGTCATGAACTTTACTGCGTATAGCACTTTTCGTCAAACCGTCGCATTTCTCCACGCGCTGTTTTTTACGCGATTTTCCCGGTGTTCTTAGAGTTCCGGATGCTTGCTGTTCCATTCGAACACTATGTATATTACTTGCGGAAACACCAATATCATCAGTTTCCTTCTCAATGTTTTTATAGACGATTGAGGGGTTCTTTCTTTGAGCACTGCGAAAATGCGCGATCATTCGCCTCTCGCCACTTTTTAAAGGTTTGCCTCGATTGATTTTAATTTCGGCTGAAGCACCGACCTGCTCCATGATGTACAGGAAATACAGTGCTATTACTTGACAGAGCGTTGAGGCGTATTGACTTTCAGGTGACCAACGCTGCGATCGTCCCTTGTCGGGTCTTATCTGGTCGATTACAGGAGTGAAATATTAGTAAGACGACGTATAGTAAGTTACGAAACACAAATAGAGCGATTGGAAGCTGTGTGTGTCTATATGATATGTTTTCTCGCGCCTGCCGATGTATGACACATTGCAGTCCAGAAGACATGATTATATCTGAACAGAGTATATATATATACACGGGACTCGCCGCGTATGTGCGATAAGCTAAGGTAAACACCTCTGCGTAGCGAATTTTTTCCGATACGCCTTCTCGCTTTGCCATGTAGTAAAAATGAAATGCAGTTTCATTTAACATAATAAGTTAATAGGTATAATTTCACCTGTCTTCTGTCTAATCTGCATATATTATACAGAACACATCTATGTGATATGTGAAGCAGAAAGATAAAATGTGAGGCTATTATGTTTATTAGAATCGAAATATTTGCGTACTTTTCTCTCTCCGAAATTAGCTTGCACAGAGCAGTGATCAGAAAACTACTTGCAGTACTGTAGTTAAAGGAGAGATTTATCGTACGCATACAAATAAAGGAAAAAACCCATTAATTTCATTAAACCAATCAACAGCTTAACCGTCTTCTGTCCCAATATCTCTGTCTCTGTTCCTACCCAGATGTTTACAGCAGGATCAAACTAGTTTGAGATAGATTATACTATGACATTTTATGCAGTTAATTATTATACTTCTTCATTTACCCTAGTTTTACCAGTATCGTGGTGTTAGGGGATTCTTCTTCCTCTATCCCTTGTGACTTTTAGCGTGAATTTGAGGAACAGATATTCTGGGTCAAGTAGAGAGCCCAGGATGGTGTTCAGCCCGATGTCTGGCATGAGAGTGATGAGAGAATGAGGGCGAAATGGACGAATGGAAGGAAAGGTGATAATAGAGCAGTTGGTGAAATGATGACGGGGTAAATCGGAGATCCCGGAGAAAATCCTCCCCTAGGTTGTGTTGTCCACCACAAATCTTACATGTGGTCACCTGGGATCGAACCCGGGCCACCTTGGTGAGAATTAATTATTATACACAAATGTAAATTTCCATTTCAACCCTCCGTTTTGTCGCTGCACTCAAAGGGATTCTGGTATCCTCTTCTTTTTCCTTGTTACAATGTTCAGGTACGTTATATATGATTTCTCGCACCTGCCAATGAATGGCACGTTACTGTTCAGAAGACATGATTACATCTGAATAGAGTGTACATACACTGTCTCGCCGTGTATATGCGATAAGCTTGCGTAAACAACTCCATCGTTCACATGTTTTCCGTTACATTCCAGGCTAGGGCGCTGATGACCACTGTAGTTGAGCGCCCTTATACACATCATCGTCATCATCATCATCATGATCATGATCATAATCATCATCATCATCACCATCATCATCATTCCAGGCTTTGCCTCCCAGGCGACTGCAAAGTGAGATTTGTCGTGGACATGGCGCTGGGGCGGGTTTTCTCCGGGACCTCCGGTTTCCCCCGCCATCTCCTTCAACCGGTGCTCCATCGTCATCTCATGTATCATCAGTGTCACCGCCTGCGTTGCCATATGTAGTAAAAGCGGGCGTTAAACACTACACATTACATTATCCAGGCTTTGCCACTAAATGCTAGCAGAAACCACCTCTCTGCTCCCGTTATTCCGCGAACAGCACGGATTGTTCTCTTTCTTTGTCGCTGCCACTCGTTCACTAGTATTTACAGTAAACGGAGGAAGTATGGTATTCCACCCCCAAAAATTATATGAGATTTCTACCGAAACAGAGAAACCCCCAAATGATTTTTGGAGAAAGTTCCGCATGTGGGTGTGTCTTAGAACAGCATTACTCATAAACGAAATTTAATATGTTATTTCAATATCACCCAAAGAGGTGATATGAGGATTATAAAAAATACCTCACCCCAAACTACCCTTTAGATGAATATTTTTTCACAAATTTTGCTGAAATGATAATTATTTATCCTGAATTTTCTGGAAGTAGCCTGCAGTTCTCTTCATTCGGAAGGAAATTTGTGTAACTGGTATCTAAATGTTACGCGATAGCCGAAAATGTACTTCTCACAAACATTTATTTCACACCACTTTCACTTCCGAGATACCCTTTATTAATAGCTTGAAGGTTTCAGTGCCTTATTGTTTTTAATAATAATTAATTTTAATTACAACGAACTGTGTAATGTAGTAAGGTTTATCTCAGTAACGAGACGGGACTTTCAATGTGAGGGAAGCTCGAAGTAATGATTTTCATTAAAAGAAGAGAAAATGATAACTCCAAGAACTAAGGCTACTCTTCAGTACTCTTTCTACTGTACAGTCACATGTAGGCCCTTCTTGCATTGCAAGGCCACTCACACTACAGGCTTCCCCTCTCCACTCAGACGTTCCAATTTTTCCTACAGCTAGCCCACACCGCTGTTTGTTTAATTGGAGAATGTATGCAATTCACACACTTTTGTTAATAACTTAAAAATTCACAAAAATTTCCTATTTGACAGCGCTAAATACCAATCTACATAAAGTACTATTACTAATGCTATTGAAATATACTTACAGTTATATTTAAAAGTGCCATATAAAATAAAAAAATAAACTTTTCTTCACACAGTACAGATAGTTCAGGTGACAAAATCTGTCAGTGCTTCCTAACTACCGAAATGTCAGGATTGTTTACGAAAACCTAAGAAGCATGCTATTCAAGGTCACGAATGCGTAAATATAGTATTGAAATGGTTACTCGAATCTAAGCAGCTGTCAAATTGTCCGCAGCACCGTAAATTTTCGCGAATAAATTTTGAAAATGTATCTAGAGCAAATAAAATATTGTTTGGCATGAATTTTCTTGTTTTTCTTCTTTTTATCTTGAAATTCTTGGGGAAGCGCGCTTCCATTTCACGCTTCGCCACTGGTTTATCTCAACTGAAATGAAATGGGTAGAAAATACTTGGCAGGTGTTTTGTTTTAGCTGACGAACTAATATGCTGTATATCGACTGTTAGGGAAGTGGATAAATGAAGTAAGTGGAATTTTCTTTGGGCGAGAAATAAATCGACTTCTACGTATGCCTTCATCTGCCCAAAAATATGTTCAAGGCAGTTCGTTTTCGTCTTGTGTTAAAGACTAACGCACGCACGCACGCACACAAAACACTTGGATACCTATGGTGAAAGAACAAGATTCTTTGAGTGTGATAAAAACGCACAAAGCTAATAAATGAAAATGTTCAATACTTAGGGTTTAAGCCCTTCATCAGGCAACCGAAAACACTATGAACCCCTGATATAGAGGCAAACTTGAAATATTGCACGTTTTTGTTTGAGTTTGGGCGTTTTTATCCGATATTCAGAGAAATCTTGCTGTTTCTGTTTGTATACAAAACATATATGTTCAAAGCAGGCTGTGTGAGGTCTTTGTGACGTGGTCATGTACTACTTAAATCAAACATGTGATTGTTGGGCTTATCTTGTAGCAGGCGACGCAGGCAGTTGACCACTTGACCCCGTGACTTTGCTGCGGGTCAATAATGATGACGTCATAGGCATACCTGTCATGTGTCTACTACTCCGCTTTGTAATGAACCTCTTACAAAAGCACGAGGTGTACCCTCATTTTTCTCTAGCCCATTCATATGCATGGATTTTCGGCTTATTCTTTTCGCTAATGGAATTTACCCAACAAAAGGCAGAAAAAAATTTAAAAAAGAAAGCTTGAAGAAATAGAAAATGAAGGTCTGAAAGAAATGTCATTAGTTATGTGCAGACTGACGTATCTCAAAACAGAGTTTGAATGCAGAATCAATCAGTTTAACGTCGTTTTCTGAACTCGGAAACTCAAGCAAGACATTAACTATTTAAAAAAAAAAAAAAACAATGTATCTGACCTAGAAATAATTAAATTGATCGAAATAATATTTGAATTTCATGTATTAATTATTTACTTCTTAAGAGTATTTGTTACTGAATTTTCGACACAATTCCGACAAAAAAATTCTTGTTTAAAATGTTTTCTTCTAATACTTAGTGAATAGACAAAGTATTGCTTGCATGTCTGCTAAATATCTGATCCAGAGATTTTACCCTAAATACAAGTTTTGAGTATCCCGAATCCAAAAATAGCATTTAAAAATCCCTGAGTATGTATGTTTGAACTGCATAGCTCAATAAAGAAATAAATGAATGAATGGATGAACAAGCAAGGAAGGAAGAGAAGAAGGTAGGAAGGGACAAAGGGAGGGAGGAAGGAAGGAAGTACGTAATTAAGTGAATACATATTGCTATACTCGTTAAAGTAAATGTAATAATACAAGAACAGATGAAGAAAGCAAATTAACTACTTTTATCACTAACAACTAGTGTGTTAATCCGGTAAAGGGTAGACAACAGGGGGACACCTCACTCATTGATATATTCGCCCAAATCTTTTGTGGCTAGCAGTACCCATGAGGATGGGATGCAGTGAGCGAACAGCTGGAGGCCATAGATACGCGCAGAAGTACCTAACAAAGGCTTAGAGCTCTTTATCCCGGTGCCAGGGCTCCCTGGGCCCGGTTTCGGTTGAAAAACGTCCAGCTTACGCGACCATACAACGCCCCCCCCCCATGAAGTGCATTTACAATGCGCAAGCCTTCGCTTCATCTGTCCGGCGCCGACATGCACCACGATCCTGAAAGCTTACCTGAAAGATAAGGAAATGGAAGGAAGGGAAAAGAGGAAAGTGAACCATGGTGTGTAAGTAAACATCCCAACATCTACCTGACACGGGCAAACCACGAAAAACCCAAGTCAGAATGCTCGGCCGACGGGGATCGAACGCTTGACTACCCTTATATATTAATTGAAGCCGTGGAGTATGCCACGACACCCAGCTCGGAATGAAAGTTGGTGATCCTCTAGTCAGTCGTCATCCAGGTTTATCAGCCTTTCAGCAATTGGACTCCCCCTCCCACACACACGCGCGCGCGCACACACACACACACACACACACACACACACAGGCGTGCTCGCACACACGCATATACCAATTTCTTCCGATATAATCAAGTGGAGTCCTTGCTTAAATAAAGGGGGAACACATTCACAACTATTATTTTAAGTGCTTTGCTACATCATATATTACTCGATAGAGCGTTGAGACTTATTGTCCTTCAGGGAACCAGTGCGGCAATCGTCCCTTATCGGGTCTTACCTTGTCGATTAGAGGAGTGAAATATTAGTAAGTTGACGTATAGTAAGTTAGGAAGCACAAATAGAGTGATTGGAAGCTGCGTGTGTCTATATGAAATGTTTTCTCGCGCCTGCCGATGTATGACACATTGCTGTCCAGAAGACATGATCACATCTAAACAGACTATAGATACATTGGACTCATCATGTATGTGCGATAAGCTGAGGTAAACATCTCTGTGTTGCGAATTTTTTCCCGATACGTCTTCTCGCTTTGCCATGTAGTACTATTACACGCTCTGACCTGCTACTTACTCGGTCATTATTGCAACATAAACCACACTAAGTAGTTCTGAGTAGATATGAAGATGATGATGATGATGATGATGACGATGATGAGTATAAGGGCGCTCAACTGCAGAGGTTATCAGCGCCCTTTTTCAAGAAAACTGGTCAAGGCAAAAGCCAGATATAAATTTTTCTCGAAAACTATAAATATGTAAATAGACTTACAAACAATACATGCACATACAAAACTATACAAACAAAAGAAATATATATTTAAAATGGCATAAATTCTCTTCGCTAAATCCTAATGTCTAGTCTAGAAAAGAATCTCAAAACTTTCACCACTACTGCGTTATCGTCCGCTAGCATTTCTGCAAAGCTGTCCGGCAGCTGCAGAGACGTCCTAAGGTGTGCTAGGGAAAAAAAACGCTCTAGCGGCACGTGTCACACAGATAACGCTTCATTGCAAAACGGAAACAGTGGAGCAGGCTCCTTTTTAAGAAGAAAACTATGAGTAAAAAAAGCAGTGCCCAATACGCAACCGAGCCAAACTCACCTCCTCGCGACGAGATGACCGACAGGAGGTAACCCAGGGAATCGGAAGTTCTTTCACAGATCTAAGTTTATTATTGAAGAGAGCTGACCACTCTTCCTGCCAGCAGGTTTGCACAGCTCTCCGCAATACGGTCCTAAAATCTTCCGATGTCACAGATGGTACTCGAACCCTGGGCTTCATGGTAGCCGTCTTGGCTGCCGAATCCGCCATTTCATTCCCCCGCAAGCCTACGTGACCAGGGATCCATGCACACACCACGCTAATGCCAGAAGCGTGTAAAACGTGGAGGGCATCCTGGATACGCTGCACTATAGGCTGGTAGTTGTACAGCTGCCGTAGACTTTGAAGTGCACTGAGGGAATCACTCAGGATTAAGCAGTCCCAACTTCAGTCGACGTACGTGTAAAATGGCCCAGTATATTGCATAAAACTCTGCAGTAAAAATGGAAGTGCTAGTGTGGAATCCGAATGTATTCGGTTCGGCTCCACACACGTAAGCTCAACCAACGCCATTTGAGTTCTTGGAGCCATTCAGTATAAATTATAAAATGGTCCTCATATCGCGATAAGAATTCTAAAAAACACGTGCGGATATTTGACATAGACATGGTAGATTAATCATATTTAGTCACGCCCAGATCAACGTGGGACGCTCTGCACAATCAAGGAGGGTATATCCTCTCCCTCCTAGGATACATCTTGGGCATTTCAGTATCAAGATGTCTAAGGAGCTCCCGGAAAAGAAAACCAGGTGGCTTTGGTTTAATAGAAGTGTTCCTATAACGCACGTCCATGAAGGTGTTGAAGAACGGCGTAAACGATGGATGTGTGGGCATGCCACAGCCATAATTTGCTAATAACATGTTGCGCCTGTACTGCAGAGGAGGTTCTGCAGACTCAGCATACAGGCTTATACCTCGGCTCATTGGAAATGCCCCAACTGCTATACGTATGCCACAATTATAGACTGCTTCTAATCTCTTCAGCAGAGATGGTCGTGCTGAGCCATAAACGATACTACTATAATCTAATTTGGAACGCATGAGTGCGCGATAAATTCGCAATAACACTGAACGATCCGCTTCCCGATTTTCCACTTAGTACCCGCAAGATATTTAAAGATTATTCACATCGTGCTTTCAGTTGTGCTATGTGCGACGACCAACTAAGTTTTCTATCGAATATCAATCCAAGGAACCTCGTCTCATCTGCAAAAGGTAGTAGATCAGCGCCTAGCCGGAGCCTTAGAGGTAGTCGACTCTGCTGACGCCAGAAGTTAACACAGATGGTTTTCTTAGCGGAGAATCGGAAGCTGTTCTTTAAACTCCAACTCTTAAGATTGTCCAAGGTAGAATGTAGACGGCGCTCTAAAAACGGTGTGCGCTGAGATGTACAGTACACGGCAAAGTCGTCTACAAATAGGCATGACGAAAGCCCCGGAGGTACACATTTCGAGATAGAATTAATCGCAATAGCAAACAAAGTAACACTTAGTACCGATCCCTGTGGTACACCGTTCTCTTGAACAAAAGGTTTAGAAGAAACCGAGCCAACCCTTACTTGGAATACGCGGCCTTTCAAGAATTTCTGAAGGAAGAGTGGTAGGCGTCCACGTATATTCCAGGTGTGCAGAGTACGTAGCAACCCTGCCCGCCAACACGTATCATAAGCCTTTTCGAGGTCAAAAAAATATTCCGACTCTTTGGCAGTTTTTAAGAAATCCGTTTATAATCTGTGTCGACATGGACACAAGATGATCCACTGTTGAACGGCGTCGTCGAAACCCGCACTGGATGTTATTCAGTAGGTTGTGCGTTTCCAGCCACCATACCAACCGCCCATTTATGATGCGTTCCATCACCTTGCATACGCAACTGGTGAGGGAAATAGGACGGTAGCTAGAAGGGAGGTGACGGTCCTTTCCAGCTTTCAAGATAGGTATAATGGTGGCTTCTCGCCACATGTCAGGAAACGTGGCATCAACCCAAACATGGTTATAGCCCACGAGCAGAAATGCCTTACCTTCAGGTGAGAGATGTAGCATTTGAACGTGGGTTCCGTCTGGTCCTGGGGCTGTCAGTCGCGATGATGAAAGAGCGTGTTCTAACTCTGCCAAGGTGAAGAGGCGGTTATAATCTTCAAGGTTTCTGGAACTAAACACGAAACCTTGAGATTCTACCTGAGTCTTAATTGAGATAAACTCAGAAGAATAATTACTTGAGCTAGACACCTGACCGAAAGCACAGCCGAAGGTGTTAGCCACGACAAACGGATCAACAACAACTCCTGCAGTTGTTTTCAGACCAGCGATTGGCAAGTGGGTTGATTTTCCGGCAAGCGCTTTAACCTATCCCATACAACAGATGAAGGTGCACATCTGTTAAAAGATGATACAAAGTTGTTCCATGAGGTCTTTTTGCTATCCTTAATTATTTGCCTAGACTTTGAACGCGCTTTCTTGTACTCAGTTTACTTAGGGTAGGGTGTCGTTGGAATACCCTTAGAGCACGTCTACGAGCACGAGTAGCATTCCGGCAGTGATTGGTACACCATGGGACAGGAAATCGACCGGTTTGGGTAGCCGAACGTGAAATAGACTGTTCTACAGCGGAAAGAACTTTCTCTGTGAGATGATCAACTAAATCATTCACAGAATCGTGTTCGTTGTAATCAAAGACAGCCAACTGGGTGTAAAGGTTCCAGTTGGCACGATCAAAGCGCCATCTAGGTATACGTGAGGAAGACACATCTTGTACTAAGAGACTAAGAAGACATGGGAAGTGGTCGCTGGAATGTAAATCAGAGATGACATTCCACTGTAATGAAACTGCTAAAAGGAATGAACACACTGCCAAATCGATGTGCGAATAGGGGTGAAAGGCGTCTGAAAGAAACGTTGGCTTCCCGGTGTTCAGGAGAACCAAGTTATTGCTCTCCAGGAATTTTGCAATGTGGTTGCCTCTCGAACATGCCCGATTTGAGCCCCAAAGTGGGTGATAGGCATTAAAGTCTCACACTATTAGAATTGGTGTTGAAAGTTGGGAAACCAGATATTCAAGGTCAATTAATGAGAAGTCATCTGTTGGCGGTACATATACATTACAAATGCAAATTTCGATTGATGGCAGCTTAATCCTTACAAATTAAAAAAAATGAAATGTGTGGTGTTTAACGCCCGCTTTTACTACATACGGCACCGCAGGCGATGACACTGGTAATACATGATATGAAGATGGAGCACCGGTGGAATGAGATGGCGCGGGAAACCGGAGATCCCGGCGAAAACCCGCCCCAGCGCCGTGTTGTCAACAACAAATCTCACTTTGCGGTCGCCTGGGATCGAACCCGGGCCGCCTTGGTGAGAGCCAAGCGGTCTAACCACTGAGCCACTGCGCAGCCATTTAATCCTTACAGCTACAGATTGTATATCAGATTGTAGCCGTAATGGATCTACAAATATGCCATCCCTAAGGAGCATGATTGTGCCCCCGTGAGCAGGATTGCCCTCTTCTGTTTCAATATCACACCTCAGTGATGTGTAGCATCTGATTTTAAACTTGTCTTGTGGTCGTAGCTTAGTCTCTTGTAAGCATACCAACAAGGGGTTATGCTTACTGAGAAAAAGTTCCAGTTCTGGTCGATGTGCTCTTAAACCTCGTATGTTCCATTGAAGGATAGCCATGGCGATAGTAATGGGATATGTAAAATAAGTACGCACAATAAGGAAGGTTTCAGCGGTGGTCGGATCAATTTGCCCTTTTTATTAGGTGTAGGGCTAGTTTCTGCAGGTTTATCCTGCCCCTTTGATGAAGTTGCAGCAGCGTGGTCAGATATTTCCTGCTCTCCATATCTTCTATGGAAGAGGACCCTTTTCCTTCTACAACTTTCGGTTCGAGAGGCTCGAAGCGATTGGAAATTCCGACCGACGTAGATGACTGTCGCCGGTCGGAGTCCTCCCCAGAAGATGACTCCGATGATGATCTCGGAGATCCTCTTGGACTTCTTTTCTTGGACTTTTCTGGCGCAGGCTTTGTGTTTTCTTGCAGGAAGGCAGTTCTATCATACTGAGTATTGAACTTGATCTCTGGTGCTTGGTACACAATTTCGTCCTGTTGCTAGACGTCGATGCTTTGTCAGGTGCCTTCACAGACTTGTTCTTATTTTCAGTAGTCTAAGGAGATGTTCTCAGAGTTTTACATTGTGTTACTAATGCTCTTGGTTGAGATCTAGGCACTAGAACTTTCTCCGATATAGTTTCCCCGTTCATATCGGATGTCTGGGTACCAGCTTCCCGTTTTGGTGACGGAGTAGCCGCCACAGAGCTGTAGGTACGGGAGGTGGTTGAAGAGGGCTTGTGGATACAAAGAAGTTTCCGGGCTTCCGAAAAGGATACCTTTTCTTTAACCCGGATCCCCTGAATATCTCGCTCTTCAATATAGCGGGGGCATTCTCGTGAACTTGATGGATGTTCACCGCTACAATGCTGGATGTGACGTACATGCATTTTCATGCATGCCTTCTCCACAGCTGACACATGTTGGTGCGCCTTTACAGAATGCACTAGTGTGACCGAACCGCTGATATTGGTAGCATCTCAGAGGGTTAGGTATGTATGGTCTAACCTCAATCAGTTCATAACCTGCCCTGATCTTTGAGGGAGATCTGCCCGATCAAAGGTCAAGAACAGGGTACGAGCAGGAACCATATCCACTCGCTCTCTCCGTTGGACACGATAGACTGCTGTTACGCCTTGTTCCTGAAGGTTCTCCTGAATATCCTCGTTGGACATTCCATCCAACGCGCTAGTGTTTACAACACCGCGCGAGGAATTCAGGGTCTTATGCATTTCAACTTTGATTGGATAACTGCCCAGCATATTGGCTTTCAGTATCTTAGCTGCCTGGGATGCTGTAGTTGCTTCCACCAGCAGCGTACCATTTCTAGATTTTGTACATGATTTAACAGCACCAGCTATTTTGTCAAGACCTTTCTGTATGATAAACGGATTAACCGTTGAAAAAGTTCTACCTTCCTCAGTCCTTTTCATAACTAAGTAGCGAGGACGACACTCAACTACTTGTTTAACAGTGTTCTCAAACATGTCCTTTCCACGCTTCATATTTTTTGGGGGGTGTAAGTTTACCATAATAGTTGGTCTAAGTTTCATTCCCTCAGTGCTGCCCACCCACCACGGAGCCCAACAAGGGGTCAGCCCACTGGAATGACAGGCTACAGAGGGCATATAGCGAGCTCGCCGTCCCTTTCGCCCTGGAGTTCGGTACAATACCTAGTCCTGGCCGACTGATTAGGGGTGGGTTAGTCCCTAACCTCCCGTTTAGGCGAAGCAAAAGCCAAAGTAGTGTATTAGAAATGCGCACCCTCCCCGAATTCAGAAGAACACTGGTACGAGCTCAGATACGCATTCCTCAACCACCAGGATAAACCTTTCCACCGACACGGGTCTGCACGCACGGCCTACACGTGGGTGGGCCTGTTGACCTTTTCCCTCAAGCACGAAGAGGAGCCCACACGACGGAGACTGTTGGCTCGGGACCCCGGGTGCGCCAAACCCGTACCTTCGAAAGTGGGCCCCTGGGGGGTAAACCACACTATATCAATACGACCGTTACTTTCCTCCAATAAACAACGCGGAAATTTCGATAATAAATAGAAGTTGGCTATTCAGTTTATTGTTTAATAAATTCATTATTGAAATACTATCATTATCCACTACCTTTATAATTTGAAGTACAAAATGGGTGATAATACATGCAGTAAAGTAACCAATTATTTTCATTGACTTAAAAAGTATGCTGTAGCGGTGGCACTCGCATTTGTTTACACAGGGACCCATTCTTGTGCTGGATGTACTGTTAGGTAGTTTCGGAACTGAGTAGTAAAGTCTATTTCAAATTGATAGGACAGGTTAGATAATTGTTGTTACGGTAGAAGGGGCTATGTTTAAAGAGGGTGCAAAAAATGTTGGTAGTACCAGAACATATGCAAGCTGAATACATTTACATGAACTGAGAACAAGCACTTATAAAAGTTTACATCAATTAATCTTGTAATTATGACGATAAGCGATTCAACTTTGTTCTGGCCTCAGTCACGCAAAGACTATATAGGTGTGTATTTTCAGCAAACCATTAGCTCCCGGGCAACACAGGCTAATGTGGTCCACTTCCGATTCACGTAATGGCCACTCGAATGTGAATGGTCTGACCACGTGCCACCCTCTTCAGTGGCGTGCAATGAAAGCTAAATTATCTGTTCGCCCACTTAATGTCTAGAGTTACAATTACTCATCAACAGTGATATACATACTGTTCTGGTTCCCGTTTCCGGCCCAGGGGAAGAATCAGCTAACTTTACATCAGAACGTCAACAAGTAAATGCAGATACTAATTCAAATTCTGTCTCCATTGTACTGTTACGTTTGGACATAATGTCATTGGTTCGAGATATTGTTGGTTTGTTAACTGGTTCGAAAGTGTAATTAATATGTATACATGTTTAAGTTGTTGCCTTCCGAAGAGGAACTATTTGGGAAACCATAGATCTACCAATTAGAAAGTAAAAACATAAATACAAAAAACTTTCCTATTGGGAACAAATACTAAAGAAAGTATATAACATCATAATGGATTGACCCGTAAGTTCTGGTGTTATATAGTGCGATACATATAAGCCTGAACCATTTCAACTGGCCATAACTTTTGAACCAATAATAGGACACACGTACGACTTTTGGAGAATATAATACACAATTGGGGGATTACATTACACTATTTACATCTCAGAGAAAATGTTGGAAGTGCCCTCCACCAGCATCTATACATGTTTGCACTCGTCTCACCATATTCTCCGAACTTTTACGACGAGTATCTTCGCTAATGTTACTTATTTCTGTTCGAACGGATTCCTTGAGAACATCAATTGTCCGTGGCCTATTCTTGTACACCATATTTTTAGATACCCCCTACAAGAAAAAGTCCGGCGAGGTTAGGTCAGGGGATCTGGGAGCCACAGACCTTTCGAGATCATTCGATTATCAAAGAAACTGGTTACAAGTTCCATGGTGTCATTAGATGTATGGCACGTTACTGCATCTTGCTGGAAATAACCTTCTCTCAATTCGATATCATCCAGCAGCTCCACAAATGTATTGAAGATACCCATAAAGGCTTCAGTGTCTAGAGTCGTATCAAAGAAAATGGGACCAACGATCCATAGATGCTGGTGGAGGACACTTCCAGCATTTTCTCTGAGATGTAAATAGTGTAATGTAATCTCCCAATTGTGTATTATATTCTCCCAAAGTTGCACGTGTGTCCTATTATTGGTTCGAAAGCTATGGCCTATTGAAATGGTTCAGGTTTATATGGATCGCACGGTATTTTAAGTGTATGTTAAGCGTGCAAATGATTTATTATTATTATTATTATTATTATTATTATTATTATTATTATTATTATTATTATTATTATTATTATTATTATTATTATTATTATTATGATTATTATTGTTATTATTATTATTATTATTATTATTATTATTATTATTATTATTATTATTATTATTATTATTATTATTATTATTATTATTATTATTATTATTATTATTATTATTATTATTATTATTATTATTATTATTATTATTATTTGTTATGCATTCTATATTATTCGAAACAGAATTAATTTGCTCTGCAAAATAGTGCCCTTTGGTTTTATTCCTCCATCGCAGCCTACCCTTTAGGAAATTTTGATTTTCTCAAAAATGGCTCTAACGATATTGACTAGATAAAATACCATATGATTTAGATCTCATAAAAATGAAATGCAAATGTTTGTCGTTTGTCAGGTCAAGAAATGGAGTGCCAGTTCAACAAAGAATATTTTCGATAGCTCTGCTTTTTGCGTTTAATCGACGTGCTAAAAAAACAGTCTGCTCGCGACCAAATGTCATTGAGGCAAAGAAGGAAACCGTTTCGCCAATCTCAGTGACACACTGGCTAACGTTGAGCATAATGTGCCGGAGGATTGCACAGAATTTGATGAAAATATTTTATCATGACCAACACCCTTACAATACTCTGCTACTGAATACGCTGATAGTGACTGTGTTGCAAAAAGGCAATAGCTATCTCAAATGTGTGTTAATGATGCAAGAGAAACTTCAGTAGAAGGGTATTTGGTTAGCGCACTAAATACTTAATTTATTATTAGCTTTTTTGTTAATTCATTATACATACTATACAATTTGAAATTATATTCTGTTAAACTAGTTCTACCCAACCTCAAGAGAGATCTAAAAGGAAAACTTTCCACAAACTTTAAGTGTCTATTTCACCATTTATCACTATCAGACATAAATTAAAATCGATTTTTTATGGCTAGGTGATAGAAAAACTGCAATCTGCAGTTTTTCAAGAAATTAATTAGCATAAGCGTCAGGAAGTTTTCGTTTTGTTGTTGTTTCCTTTCTATACTATGTAGGTATAGTAGGTAAGGGAAATATTGCATTCCACTCATTGAAAATACATGCATTGAGACCCCCTGAATCTAAAACAGAAACATTTTTAGAAAAAGCCATGCGTGTGTGTGAAGAGCCGAACTAAAAAGCAAAATTTCTGCCGAATACTAAAAATGCATCTTAGCATTTAAGTTCAGCATCTGACACTTAGATTTTCAAAAAATTTTCCTACTGCAACCTACTCTTTACATGGTATATTTTTCGGAAAAATTGATTTCTCAAATTTGGTTCTAACGATTTTGATTAAAATACCCAATGTTTTATATATTCTATTAAAAATTGAATGTAGGTATATGTTGAACTTTTTGAGAATATTCTTAGAGTTAAGTTCGTTCTGGATGGCTTCTGCATAACTGGGAAAACGTCAGAGATAGACAAAAGTCTTACAGCACAAAAAATGCAGATCACGTTCAAAGACACAATTTATGTCATATATATTTTTGTGGAGTCAGCTATTTCTGAGATATTCCTTGTTATTTGTCTGAAGTTCCCAATACTTCGGGAAGTCGTTATTCAGTTTTTTTATATCTTGGCTATGCAAAGAGAATGGACTTTCAAAGGCAACACACAACGACAAGCTTTAAAAGATTTCATTATCGCTTAAAGCCTTTTACATTTCCCATATTCCCTTGCACCTACAAGAAAAATACCAATAAGATAATTTCTGCAAATTTTTATATCGAACAATATGAAATAGAGAAAGAAACGTTTGTAATAATAATTTGTACAAGAGTACAGAAAGTCATGGATATGTTTTGGGAATAACCTTTTGAAACATATTTACCAAAAATTGTCTCTAAAGGATAGAAGGTGAATAAGTAGCATGTGAAATACGTTAAGAAGCAATATGCGATGGCTTAGTAATATTTGGAGAAGGAAAAAAACTACTCAGGAGTTTGGAGAGAGGCAAGATTACTATCTGTAGATACAGAAAAACCAAACTTGTTTAAATGGCTTAAAGGTGCCCGCATTTGAAATTTCGTTAACATTTTCAGAAAATTGAATATTTAGTTTTTCTTGTCCAAAAATACTTCCAGGCTTTAACCTCAATTACATAGTATAGTTGTTGTTCTCAGAACCCTTTAAAGCTGTAAAACTCAGAGAGAATTAACTTTAACAAAGGAGCATATGCTTTTTGCTACATTATTAAAGTGCTCAATATATTTAGAGCACTAAAATATATTCTTTAAGAAATTATATTTAATGATTTAATAATTTTGTTTCCTAAAACAACTAGAAAAGTGAAAATCATTCCAAATACCAGTTTTCTGTATTAGTCGTTATATAACGAGAAAGTGCTTTTATTTAAAAAAAAAACTACTGTTTCTGCACCACGTGAAAGATCTGATTAATTACTATAGGTATTAAAAATAATTATGTATATCAGGTGAATCAGCTGCCCCTATTTATTTTTCAATTTATGCAACGTGCTAAGCGACATATGTGACTTACGCCTTTCTTGAATGTCTTTGATTGGATGATTTGCATAACAGTTTATAGAGGAGGGATAGATAAATCAGCTTTTGTTTTTTGTAATTTGCGTCCTCCAGCGTTTAGTTATATTGGACGATGAATGAAATGGGTGAAATGATGTTCAATGAGTACGGGGTCCATGGAGCTTAGATTTTCTTTCGAGGAAAATCCTTTTACGGAGCCCCACTGTGTTGGAGGGTACAATGGGGACTGTGGAGCTCGCCTGTCCTTGGCAATACCCACTAAAAACCTCCACCGTATGATGAAAGGATAATGATCTGTGAATGGCGTGGCTTAGTGCGGTCCCGCATAGCACCCGCGTTAGTATGCGAGAGATGGGATGCTGGCACCCAATGGGTGCGAGCGCGTGGAAGGTATTACTAGGCTACAGACATGGAACCTGACTGCAGCCTAGGGGTTAAAACGTGGTAATGGGTAAGGACAGGTACCGGATTATTGGTGTCTTCCTTTCCACCGTACGTGGCGAGATTTGATGTCCTCCACGTACAACTGGCTAGCGGTCTTGTTCTGTTATTCTGTGATCTGCTGGTTCTCTGAAGGTGGTTCACGCTGAAGGAGGGTTGAGCTCACAGAGTCCCTGAGGAGCCTCCTGGCGCTCGTACTGAGCTCGTCCAGCTTCCGGTGTATGGATTGGTGCTCTGTAGTGATGTGAGTTGTCTGCGTGGTCTGGAGCTCTCTTAGGAGGTCCTCCAAGGCGGTCATTTTGGCCGCTATGACCAGG
Source organism: Mantis religiosa (assembly GCA_030765055.1). Classification (NCBI taxonomy): domain Eukaryota; kingdom Metazoa; phylum Arthropoda; class Insecta; order Mantodea; family Mantidae; genus Mantis; species Mantis religiosa. The sequence continues at coordinate 244,184,979 of CM060948.1, forward strand.
AGCTCCGAATGAAGATCCTGAACGGCCTCCCCTAGGCTCCGGACTTGCTCCCTGAGCTGCTCCAGGCTGGTGGTGTAGTCTGGTGTTGATGTTGTTGTTGATGATGCTGAGCGCTCAGCTGCTGCTGAGTGGTTGGTGGCGCTGGAGGGACAGCCGATGCCTTCCTGCAGGGATGCAGGGGGCATAGCGCTTGTCCGGTGAAATGTCTGTGCCCTCCACAGAAGCCACAGTAGTGGCGGCGTCGGCGGAGGTCGTGTTCTGTGCAGACCGAGGTGAGGCTTAAAGCACCACAGTAGTGGCACTTCGGCTCGGCTGCAGAGGACTCGGTTGCATGCCCGTAGGCGCAGCAGCGGTGGCATGGAGCTTGACGGTCCTGTCGGCTGACCTCAGTGCGCAGCACCGGCCCTAATAAGGGCAGGCCGTTAGCTAAAGCAGCTTCCAGTTTCGCGTGGCTGGCTAGCTCCACCCGGACGAGTGGTGTCGCACCTCGGGCTGAGGTGATGCGTGTGGCCCTCATTGCTGACGGCCACTGCTACTGCACTGCAGCAAGCACCTATCGTGCTGGCTGGCTGTGGGACGGCGATGACTGCTGGTTTCTTCGTTCCTCTCTTGGCACGACCCATGTTGCTGCTCTGAAGGTTCGAGGATAAGTCGATGGAGCTTAGAGTTACCCGACAGTCGTCTATCAGGATGAGTTAAAACCCCGGAGAAAACCTTGTCCGGGTAATTCACCCTAACCGAGATTAGAACTCGGGATCTCTTGAACGTCAGGCAGACACGCTACCATCTACGCTACCGAGGTTGGCAGAGATAGATAAATCAGTGCATAAGTGTTGTATGGGACAGAAAGTAATCACTATGTATGTCGAGTCCAAAAGCATCATACCCAGACATAGCTGCAGTAGTAATTTTAGACGAATTTGCAAACTTTTATTCACCGGCGTACATTCACACACACCTTTAAACCGCCCCTGAAGGAACAGAATAATTAGAAGCCCAACGTCCCCCACTATAACCGGGGCTCCGCGGCCCTTTCCAATAGGACGGTACCTAAGCTACAACACCGCTTCCCCCAGTACAAGGTGGAAGTGCATACACCAATTACGCGTGTCAACCCATCTAGGAAGACTACCGAACAACCTCGGTTGGGGCGCCGGGTGATCTAGCACACCTAGCTACTAGCTTTGCAGGCTAGTATCCGGGACTTTTCAGGCAACCCTCTGCCCCCTCCGGGCGGCCTGAACCTGGCCGGAGGTACCCAATCTCCAATGGGTATCGGAAACCACTGCCCCCTCGTGTCCAACCCAATCCGAAAAACTTCTTATCAGGGAGGGGCGCTCAAATGTTCGGCCCGAGATTCCTCTGGTAATGTCAGAGGTAGCACGAGTGCTTGGGGTTTGAAGCGCTCGCACCACGGCTGATGGGGTCGGAACCCCCCCCCCCCACGGGCCCCTGAAGGAGCAGCCTATCACATACATTAATTGATAATAACATGGGATAAAACTGGCAGGTATACACAGTGTAACCAATTGGATTTAAATCCTCAGCCAACACGTATTTTCGATGTACAGTCGTGTCAAAAATGCTAAGAATTGGTTAATTGTTTTCGCTTGTCACAAATTACGATAGTTTTCAGCTCATAAAGTTATTATAATGGTGGACGCAGTTGTTTAGTTATGTTAAAACTACCAAAAAACGAGCTCCAAACACTGTATGAAGCTGTAAAAGACGTGTAATGATCCGAGGTGGATGGGTCTGAGGTCTGCGGTTACTTCACTCGCAAGGTAGATTTGGGTAAATGGTGTTATACAAGTTACTTCACCACTATGCCACTTCAAGTTGGATTCAAATCTTCCGTGTTTTGATCAAAAATTTTATTGCCTTTTGTTTTACCTCTATGAGCCTATTATTTGATTATATGATATAAATAAAATTTTTATAACTTTATAGGTGTTAACAAAATACAACAATCGCCATATTTTCCACTGCAAATAATTATAAATTTATAGTTTGTAGTATATATTTTATTATGTTCGGTATTGTGATTGACCCATTCAACCAAGCTTCAAACATTTCACAAATGCAAAGCGAAACATAAGACTTGAACATGAAACAAAAACTATTAGATTTAATGTCACCGACATGCTCATATAAATGAAAGCTAACTACGTAACATGGTTTACAACACCAGATATGGTACAGATTATAAGGGTCCAAAAGTAAAACAAACAAACAAACACACACACACACACACACACACACACACACACACACACACACACACACACACACACACACTCACACACACTGTGTACACACGTACACAGTGGCATTTATTTTATTTAGGATATAGTACACTTGCTTTTGCGTTGTTTTAAATTTTTTCCTGGACTGTTTTTGTGCTATGGCTTAAATTTAATTTTTCAGCGTTGTAAGATCAATGTAAGATTGTTTATACTTTAAGGAACCGGAAAACAAATGCATCTATATTGATGTTAATGTGTTTTGTTTGTTGCAAATAAAATGAATTTAAATAAATCCCGGTCGGCCACGCCAACGGCAGAGCGAGGCCAGCAGTGAGACCTCTTACAAATCAATACAAATGACCTCTAAATTAATGATAAAATTGTCCAACATATCAGTTAATCCGTCTTTCCCTCAGTACATTTTTTCTACCTCCTTCATTGATTTGTGGCCATATTAGTTCGATCGCATTCGTATCACAATGGCACGGAGGTAAGGTATGTCCATTTGATTCAGTTATGGAGTCGATTTGTACAGTTTGAACTAATCTTTCTTTCTCTTGGTTATCGCGTACAACACTGGTTTTGATGCCATATTTCCATTATTACCATATTTCACTGTCAATATAAACCACTGTTTGTAAATAAGCAAGCCCTGCACTGGTTGCAGCACCTGTCGCTGTCTGACGGAGACTATGCAGTCACAGGGAGGGGTAGCGCTAAGTAGGTCATGTTTTAAGTTAAACCAGACGAACCTTATGTAATCAGACACCTATTAGACGGAATACTAGCCATCCTGAATACATGGTAACATTTTCCCCCACGAGTGTCACTATCAGAAATAGTGCAAAAAATGGACATAACAGGTTCATTACGTCGCCCTGAAACGCTGATACAAATATTTGCATACACACATTATATATATATATATATATATATATATATACTTTCTTTCTAAAAACCTATTAAAGACATCTCAGTAAAATTTTCAAACCTTTTATAATTCTTATAGAGTAGCATGTGACAAAATTTATACAAAAACTGTTACATTTAGAAATTTTGCCTTTAAGGGAACCTATTAGTGAAAACTGGATAAGGTAGTCAAATATAACAATTTAGGTATTTTAAATTATACATGAAATCCGTTTTAAATTATATATGGAACGGTTTTGTGCAAATATATGGTTATTATATGTGGTAACTCATTCACGGGCTCTCTCCATTACACGAGGTAACCTAGAGTTGCAGGCGAAATGGTTTTGACAGCAGCGGTCTAAATTCTTCTCCTAACAGTCTATACTGGAAATATTGACCTTTTGCTCTCTTAAAAATGTTTCCGATTACTTGCCTAAGGACAACAGCAGCAATCTTTGCGATTACTTGCATGATGTTATCATCTTGTAGCTGCAGTGTACTAGGGTTAGAACAATAACGTTTTATTTGAAAGAATCCCATAAATAGAGCTCATTAAGTCGCGGGAACAAGAGAACCACAAATCAGCATTTGTAATTCTGTGTATGCAACATCTCTCCTATCATTTAGTGATTAGTAGGCATCAGATCCCATTAACCTTTAAAGTCCCGTAGAATATAACTGCTGACGCCAGTCCCGGGGACAACACGCAGGGATAGTCCTACTCGGAACGCGTAGCTCTAGTTTCATTGCAACTACTGCTCGTCACGAAGGCAAATACTGCGTTCCAGGGAGTGCAAAGTGTTTGACATATTGTGTTAATAGCATTTCTTTCACAATAAATGTAGACAATCTCCATCTTATAAAACAAAAGTTTTGGGTATTATCAACAGCCATTAAACAGCTTGAAGAATGTAATTTCGAGCTGTCTAAAAGCAGTCGAGATGTCTGCAAAAGTTAACAATATACAGAATGCACCACCTACAAAACGAGCAAAATGAATGAATGAATGAATGAATGAATGAATGAATGAATGAATAAATAAATAAATAAATAAATAAATAAATAAATAAACAAACAAATAAATAAATAATACATAAATACATACATAAATAAGTAATTAAATAAGTAAGTAAATAACTAAATAATAAATAAATAAATGCATGAATGCATGAATGAGTGAATGAATTAATCAGCGAACGAATGAATAAATAAATGAATAAATAATGGAATGAATGAATGAATGAATAGATAAATGAATGAATAAATAAATGAATAAATGAATGAATGACTAAATGAATGAATAGGTGAACGAATAAATGGATGAATAAATAACTGAATAAATGAATGAATTAATGGATAAATAAATGGTCCAGTATTCTACACAAAAATACCGGATTTTCAGTGATGCGTAATATAGGAAATAAACTAAGTCTCGAACAAACATATGAAAATGATTTGTGCTACTCATATGTACCATTAACGTCATGTGACGTTGAACGAACGTTCTCCTAATATTTATATATTGTTTCAGGGAACGCGCGGAAAATTCACATTCGAAAACTTACGAATTTACATGGTTGTTCACTGTAATTCCCGCTTCGAAAGCAGTGAGGAGGATGGCATGTTTTAACGTTGGTTACATTTTGTACCCGTACCGGAGAATACATACACAGCGCATCAGTATTCCTGTTGACTCGAACGTTTGTGTATGTCTCGCTGGGCCTTGTATAGTACTTGTGTGCGTACATTGATTGCTAAGGTGTAAGTGATCCGATGTATGGTAATTGGTAGCCTAAGTACTGTTACAGAATCTTGTTGGACACAACCATAAGATTATGTTTTTCTTTTGTCAAGCGATCGAAAGTCTCTGATACCGTTTTGCATTAATGCAATAAAATCTCCTTATATGGACACACGCCTCATTACGTTGGACATCTACTTTTGAAATCGGACAAACTTCTATGGTTTTATATGTCCATTAATCAACTTTTTGTGCCTTACAAGGACATTTTGCTGAGTTTAAAGAGAAGGATTTTTCTTTACAACTCTGTGTTTTTTTTTTACATCCATGGAATTATTTATTTTGCCCTTTATACCTGTTTTGTGATTCAATTTGAGTGAGGTACATAGAAATGTGTAGTGTTTAACGCCCGCTTTTACAACATACGGCACCGCAGGCGGTGACACTGATGATACATGAGATGAAGATGGAGCATCGGTGGAATGAGATGGCAGGGGAAACCGGAGGTCCCGGAGAAAACCCGCCCCAACGCCGTGTTGTCCACCACAAATCTCACTTTGCGGTCGCCTGGGATCGAACCCGGGCCGCCTTGGTGAGAGCCAAGCGGTCTAACCACTGAGCCACGGCGTGGCCTAAAGAGGTACATAGAGATTGTTATTGTGCCCTTGTACTATTAGCATAGTTTAATGAGAGCGGTTGAGAAAGAGGTGAGAGTTTGGACAGTTTTTTATCGATCTATAGGTGTCCAGGTTAGAAGGGTTTTACTGCAGTTTCATTAAAGAAAATGGGTTCTATTATTCTTCTAGCTCTTATCGCATACTTCAGTTCAATTTACAGGTTATAATGTTGCGCTTCATGCAAAAGCACAGGGTTTGTCTGAAGCTCAAGATGTGGAATAATAAAAGAACCTTTTACAGATTGAGAAACGCAGCTGCAGTAACTCACTCGCTTACAGATATTTTGTTTAAAAGCTTTTACTGCTTTAGAGCATTAGAGTTTCAGTTTTCACAGATGTTTAGCATTTCTCGCAGAAGAAGTAAACACACCTGATGGAAATAATGATTTATTCCACATTAGCCGTGTGTAGGCTAAGCTTTGAATTAGTAGAACCACACTGAAAAATTCAATGTCATATGGTATTGCATTTTTCAGTCTGGCTCTACCCATTCAAAAGTAAACACACCTGTTTACTGAGTTAAAACCTTTAACTGTCGCCAAATTCAGCTAGTTTATTTACTGTTGATATTGGTTCTCTCCTAGAACGTTTATTATTTAACACCGAAAAAGAAGCATTAAATTTATTCACAATTACATTGCAGGTGGAGCAAGTTTGCGTACGCATTGCGAGCAGATTCTCTTTTAAAATAGACTTGGCAAATACACACACTTCTTCCACAGATAGACGCACCGTGTTTACCGTAGCGACAAAGCCACCTTGTCTGGCGCAGCATGGCACTAATGCACCTTCGAGCGGCAGTCGATGACCCGAAGTTCCGCTGAATGGCGAGAAAACTGCCGAGAAGACAAAGGCCGCGAGAGGGTTACTGCCTAATATAACGTTCTTGTGAATTAGTTATCAAGGTTCAAATGAAGTTTTATACCTTTCCTGAAAGAAACGCATATTGTTCAATTGAAACTTTTTATATTACTTTCTTTTTGTGAAATTCCTGGAAAACTTCTGTTAAATTTGGTGCAAATATGTTCAGTGAGTTTCTGAATTCTATCGTTTAAATAAAATTTACATCTTGTTATGAAAAATACACAAGTAGAATTTTTCAGTGTGTTCTTATTCTATTTTTAGGTATTTTTCAGCACTTAAAGTGTTGTATTCAAGTCATCAGAATGCAATTTCGTAGATTCCTCAATATACGCTAAGTATAACTTAGAGTTATTATTGTAAGTTAAAGGTTTCATTTTACCAAGCTCAGCTCAGTTTGGTAACTCGTATTCTTACTTTAACCCGAAACTCACAATTGCATGGTTATTATTTTTTAAAAAGCAATTAAATTAAAAAAATATTTTGGAGAAAACGTATTTTTAGCTCAATAGTTAAGTAGGCATTTCTATTTGACCATTATAAAGATTGGATCCCAAGGAGCATTATTAAATATCTAAAGATGTATATTAAAATGAATAATTTAAGAAATACTTAAATTAAGGGCTTCAAAATTTGCAAGCACACACCTTTATGCAGATATGAGGTATATTATGAATTAAAAAGCCTTGGCTTAGCTTGGGTTTTGTAGAATACGTAGAGAAATCAATAGTTCAAATGTTCTTGGAATAGAAATAATACATTGATAGAGTAATGATGAAAGAAAGGGAACGCAAGAACCGGAAGGAAATATAGTTTTGTAAAGGAAGAACGTCCGTTATGTGGAAAAGAGTAATACCCAAAGCACATAATATTTGATTGTAAAGGAACTTAACACTCTAGCGAAGAATTTACTAATCATAATCATAAAGAAAGATCGGTTTTAAATAGAATATTTGAAGAAAGAAGATTTGAATATCGGTCAGTCTGAGTTATACTGATAAAGACGCACGCAAACACACACACACACACACACACACACACACACACACACACACACACACACACACACACACACACACACACACACACACACACACACACACACACACACAGAACGCGATCCTTTTTCTTAAAATGCTCATTTTGTATTCCCAAACATGCATTTTAATTGAAATCTTGATGCCAAATTTTTGAGTGGAAAGCAGTACTTGCTCTAGTTACTAGAGCACATTGACTTTGCCGATCTCTTATAGATTACCAGTTACACAGAAGTCATTCACAATGAAAAGGGCTTCAGAGCTTAATGCCAGAAAAGTCAAGATCTACGTTTCATTTGCCATGAAGTTCTCACAAAGCATGTCACGTTTTAAGAAACATTAATATAGTCACTTTGATAAAATCAAAGTTTTCGAAACAAATGTTCCTCGCAAGATAGTTTGGGGTAGGTCGTGTCGCAACATTGTAATATGCCGAACATAAGTAGCAAGGTTGGTACTTATTTCATTTTAAGCTTGCAGTTCTCTCTGCTCTCCCTCACACAAGCATGGACCATTTAATAAAATGGAATTTACTACTACTACTACTACTACTACTACTACTACTACTACTACTACTACTACTACTACTACTACTACTACTACTACTACTACTACTACTACTACTAATACTAATACTACTACTACTATTGCTACTACTACTACTACTACTGCTGCTGCTGCTACTATCATCATCATCATCATCATCATCATCATCATCATCATCATCATCATCATCATCATCATCATCATCATCATCATCATCATCATCATCATCATCATCATCATCATCATCATCATCATCATCATCATCATCATCATCATCATCATCATCATCATCATCATCATCATCATCATCATCATCATCATCATCATCATCATCATCATCATCATCATCATCATCATCATCATCATCATCATCATCATCATCATCATCATCATCATCATCATTATTATTATTATTATTATTATTATTATTATTATTATTATTATTATTATTATTGTTGTTGTTGATTAAGGCAGTAGTCGCAAAATGTAAATTTCTCGTGAAATCGAAGTATCGGAATCTGGAGAGTATACAATACTTTTTTGCTTATTATACGTCATTAGTAAAAGAGGGGAAAAATGGAAGGAAAAATAACTGTGGCCTTTCAAGCCCTAGATGACTACATGTTATGTTAATTGAGAGCCGCATAGTAAAATAATACCAGATTTTACAGATGCTGACGAGTTTGCTAAATGCTGTTGAGATACAGCAGACAACATACTAAACCGCAGCGCAGTTATCTAATAGTTTGTCTGGCAACATATTACAGCCCTTTATTAACATAAAATTGTTCAGTTGCGTCCCACGTGGTCCATCCTTACCTCTGGTCGTCCAAGTGTCGTGATCGTCGACGCCGTGGCTAAGGACGAGCTATTATCTCAGGATCAGCCTCGACGAGTGGTTTGGATCATATGAGAGAGGTGTATTATGTGGGATATGATAGCACAAGGAAACGGGCTTATCTCGGAGTTCTTCCACACTAAAATGCGGAAGGTAATCTTAGTTACTAGGATTTCTGCAAGTTTTCTGTCCTACAAGTTTAGATAACACTTCCGAAATAAGATGAATTTTCTTTTAAACCGGATAACTGCTCTATGATTAATATTATATCACAGTTTTTCAGATCCGCGTTCTCTTAATCGAAATACTTTGATTGTTTGCATCCTTCAAGCATGTAATTTCTACGTACCAAGTTTTACATCCATATAACACAAACTTACTTGAATAATACTTGGTTAGTGTATCAAATTTCACTCTTTGGTATACTGCACCTCTGTGCTTTGTGGAAATGACATAGCCGAATTGGGTGCTATCGTACGATGTAAGTTAAGTTTGCAAGTGATTTTTCCGGACTCATTTGAAATTCTTGACAACACTAACTTAAATATAGTTTTGTAAAAATACGACGAAAGGAAGGCGAGTAACATTTATTGCATTACGATAACAGTAGGTATATGAGAGGTTTGCCGAAGTTGTAGCTATTCTTTTACCCAAAACTTGCAGATTTCCCTGCGTAACTATATCTATGTTTATTGATTAATATTATTGTAACTACTACCTGACCTTGGTATTATTATTATTACAGCATTCATGCATATTTTCAAGTGCTCTCTATTGGTACATGTACTTTGACAATCAATCAAAATTCGGTGTTTTGGTTGATAACTAATTGTTAAAAACTCCTTAATTAATGTTAGACAATAAATATTGCATTTGGTACATGAGTAGGCAGGTGAAAATAACGCTACAGCTCTAAATAAAATGTTTGTTATTTCTTTGTTTTCTTTAAGATTTGCTGAAAATTCAGTCTTCGTGCAGCGGTTCACTGTGCAAGAGATGACCCAAGACCAAATGCAGGACAAGCATGAACATTGTTATGTTTAAGTTACAGTAAACATATTTCATGACATTTCAGATATCTGTACTAATGTTGCAATTATAGTGCTCTAAACCTTCTTATTTTTTTCTTGTCTCCTTTTGATAACAACTTTGTCCCTTTTAGATCCATTAGTTGCTGATAATTTTATTACTTTAAATGTTTTGTGACTTCCATTCATACTCAGAGTTTTATACTGATCAATAAGAATAAACGGTGTCCGTTAATATAGCCAGTAACAGTGATAATATGCTTGTAAGGAATACTTTTGTTGATGAAGAAAGTAAAAACACGCTTCTACATATATTAGTATAAGTATACAGCAATTAATGGACTATGCCATCTGTCTTCACTAAATGTACTTTCACATAGTGTCAATTTACAAGTAAATGAAGTTCCTGAAAAACGCGTGTCTTTTATATGTTTCGATTTTGAGGTTATGGAGTATCTCATTCCCACTGTTGTTAGCTTTGGTTAATACTCTATAACACATTTAATTGTTCATTCATTTGTAGAGCGGTTTGCTCTCGCAAATCTATAAATCAACTGTTAACTGTCCGTAGGATTACCTAAGGAAATAAAATGAGACTGGTGCATTTACATTGTCAAGCTTTCATGGTCAGTGTTTCCTCTGTTTTAAAGTTAATAGCATTATTCCAAAACCATTTAACCAATTTGTAACTCAGGTTGCTTGACCAGCGGCATGGGGTGTGAATATTTATGGATCCCAAGTCTGCATTGCCGGCCTCTGTAGCATGATGTACCTTATGTACCTCACATTCCAGTGGTCCGTATTTCGAATCTCGGTCAGACTGACTTATATGGATAAGCTTTTATCGGAGGTTTTATACCCTATCCTGAAAGACGAATATCGGGTAACTCTAAGCTTTATGGAACCTGGGGTTATTTGAGCATGATTTCACCCATTTCATTGATCAGCCGGTATGACCCACTTTCGTGGACGTTAAAATGGAAGTCTATTTGCCTACATTGACGTGTACAATTAACCAACGATAGGGTAAAATGTGGAGAATGAGCCTTGGTGTTGCGAATTTCGAAGGCAGCAGTCCACACACGCAGCTTACTATTATCCTAAAAAGGAATTAAAAGATTAAAACTTCCAATGCAAAGAACATTATTGGAATGACATTAAAATAACCTAAAATGACAATGCAAAGGCATAAATGCAAATGAAAGTCTAAAATTTGCTGGTTGGTATACATAGCTACACGGCTTGCTTAAAAATCAAAGAACTGACACATATTTTGACCAATTTCATATCTGGCATCCTAACTGAATGATAGTCTAGCAGTCAAAATGCAACTATCCATTAATGTTCTGTACATCTGATGATGAAGCTTACATAAATTTGCTTGCGAACCTTTTTATAGATTTGTATGGTAATTTTGAGAGAACAGAAGCACACTGCTAAAGCATTTTACACCACCTGTAGTCTTTTTAGTGCAGTCTAGCAATCAGATTTGGTTTAACCGCAACTTATTTTCCATATGATAAACAGAATACAAGTCAGAATATAAATAAAATATATTTGAAATAAATTTATCATGTTAAAAAAAGAAAATAGAAACAATTAACTAATCGCTGTCACTGTCACTGGAACATTCATAACTGTCCTCCATCCATTCTTTGGGCTTAAGGATTAAATTTTTCCCAAACAACGAAACTCCCTTTATCATTTGTAAGGAATATAAGATAGAATAGGCATGTTGAAAGATGATGAAAGCATGTGGCAGCCGCCTTCCTTGAGAATCGATTGGAATTACTATTGATTCCACAGGACCAGCCTACAAAGAAGGAAAATACAAAAAAGCTTATAGCACCTTAACATTCCATTATTTAGTAAAGGCACTTCTCCAATAATAAAATTCATACATACAAATAACATGTGGAAATTACGTACCTGAGAAAATAACTCGTACAGCGTTTCTTCGGTTGCTTGTTGTGGCAAATTCCTACAGAATAAAGTTCTTTTGATGATGTCACACTTTTTGAAATTGTATCTTTAAATAATGTTGAATTCCAACATAGCAACGCGATTCGCGTTTTATTTTCAGGTCAGAGAGTGAAGATTGGAGCGAAGGATTACCTACACTCTCTGTTCTGTGTATTAAATAGTCGCACACTTAATTCAGAGCTGTTCTCGAAATTGCCAACTCAACTTTTCATGTTTTGTTAAGCAGCGTTATGTTAAATTATCCCATATATGCTTTAAGTTGTAGATTTTCCCATTGTTTTAACAGGTTTGTCAATGACTGTAGAAAATGTGATGTGCTGTGCTCACATGACTTTCTCTACTCTTATAGAAACTATTTTTACAATCACTTTTCCCTTTTTCAACTTCGTGTTAATCTAGCTAAGCATTTACCGAAAATATCTTATTGGTAGTTTTCTTGTCAATGGAAGGGGAAGCTGTGAACACATTGGGTTTTAAGGAACATTCAAATGATTACAGGTTGTAATCAGGTTGTCATGGGTTTGAAATCAGTTATATTTCCATAGCAAAGGAATAAAAGATCAATAATGACTTTCCATGTGAGAAAAACATAAGTATCAGAAAATGCATTCATCCAAATGCCAGAATGTAGGGATTTTCCAATGACATTACAAAGTTTAAGATATACATTTTATTTGTCATGAAAATACATGAAGCATGCGTTATTTTAAATAACATCGTTAGAGCCATTTTTTAAAAAAAAGAATACTTTTGACAAATGTTCTATGTAAAGGATAGCATGCAGGTTATTTTTTTAAATCGTTATGTTGCATTCTTGGATGATTCTGAACGTCCGTAACAAGTTTGGTAATGAACCGATCTTACCTCCTTAGTTATGCTTTTGAGGGACGGACGCAAAGGAACGTTTTGTGAAAATATTCTTTTTGTATTCAGGGGACCTCAAAATGTGCATTACCAATAAAATATATATCTAATGTTTGGATGGAATAATAATTCTGGTACTTGCTGCCCCAAACCCATTATTGGATAGCGCGACCGGCGCGCACAAAGGGACAGATAGGGCAGCGCGGAGATAAAAGGCTTGCCGAAACAGATAAAGTTAGATGACTGTAAGGTTCGTGTTTCGTCTGGTGCCGTCTTGATTGTTACAGATTATTCCACTGGTTTCTGGAACGATGAGAGAGGTATATAAAAGAAGCCGTGGCTAGTTTATCGGACAGTCGTAACTGGACTGGTTTTGAAAGTGAGGATTGTGATATGAAAGTGAACTCTTTTGTTTATTTACGTGTGCAGAAGTGACGAGAGATTATGTTGGTTTATATGACGTCATCTTGCTACCAAGGCTGTACAAAGAGTTTGTTTCTACGGAATTAAAAAGTATTTGGAATTTCTGCTCGGATCGCCTGCCTGCCTACCTGGGACCTTTAGGGCTCGGCTGCTGGGCTCGTTGCCGTCCCGCTGTGGGAAAGCGAGTTCGTTGTCCTAGCTTGTCGGGGGAAGTTTCTATCCAAGTAAACTCTAGAGACCCTGCCCTCTGTACTGTCGTGGCTCCTTGGGTCGGCCGCCCTCTGTCTCCTTCGTCTCACCCTTCTACCCGGGGATGCCCCCACTTGGGGGCATAGGAAAAATAGCCCAGCATGGTGACCTACGTACCGAATCCCCTCCGTAATGAAATCCTAATCCTCTTTTTAGTAGTTCAAAATACGATTTTGCAGACGATATATATACCTATATATACATTATATATATTACAACAAACGGAATGGAGGCATGCAATGATACAAGCTTTATATATGTCTGTTACTTTTATGCTTCTTCACTTTCATCTGATAAGGGTGCAATTCTCTTCTTGCAAACGTGTTCACTTTTACTGCATCACATTTCCTACTCTCTACTTACGTTAGCCTGCCTCGCCTTGCGAATTTCGCCGTTTCTTTTAATAGAAGAATACCTTTTGTTTATATGACACATACGTCAAATTCAAGAAGTTAGAGGATTGCAGTTTCTTTTAATACTTGCCTTCAACCCTCCTTTACATTTCACTCGCTTTGTGCCCCGATGTAAACCTAACAAAAAAAGTTTCTTGCTGGCTACATTTTCTAGTGCGTATATATAAGCATTTTCCGAAATTAATTAATGTAAAAAATTATAACGCTCATATGATTTAAGATAGATAGTTAAAACTCGGCAGCTAGGGGCACAGTAGTCTTTTCTACCTAAGAAAAAAATTGTCGTAGTATTATAGCGGTAAACTTTATAGTTGATGAACATACAAGAAGCAAATATCGGACTTTTACCGAAAAACATGCAGTTTCGAAAAATTTGGGCCTATATAAACACAAAATAACTGTAATAATGACATAATCTGATAGAGAAAATATTGTGCATAAGCCAGTGTGTTCAAAGCTGCAAATTATTACAATTAATTATTTATATCAAGTTATTTGCAAGGTAAAAAAGGACGAAGCTAATGAGAATTCCCGTGTGTCAAACAGAGAGTTATATCCCATTTACTTCCATACCGACTTTTAAGGTTGAGGCAAGCTATAAATATATTAATTTATAGAGCATGTCAAATAACGTAAAACGTGTTTTCAGATCATTTTCTTTCGCGTGCAATACTTTCACTTAAAGACAAGAAAAAGTGCCAGAAATTATGCCATGAGCTATAGGTACTTTCAAAGCTTAAAGGAATTACCATTTCTTACAATTCTGACAGTCATTTTACCCTAAAACGCAACGGTTTTGTGACTGTGTTATTTTTAAGAAGGTTTTTACGTAATGCAAATGTGTGCCTTTGGCTAAATCGATATATTTGGGATTTTAAAACAATGAAATGCCACATTTTGACTATACTGTACAGAAATAGCGTCTTTTTTACCTGCTGTCATTTGAGTACCATTGGAAATCGATTGCATAAGATGTTATCAATTATAAACTCGTTGACATCATTCTGGACTAGTAGTGTATTGCACGCATTACATTTACAATGCCTGCTTTGGTAGCGTAGATGGTCACGTGTCTGCCTCACGTTCAAGAGATCCCAAGTTCGAATCTCGTTTAGGGTGAGTTACCTGGATAAGGCTTTATCCGGGATTTTCCCTTATCCTGAAAGACGAATGTCGGGTAACTCTAAGCTTTATAGACCCTGGGCTCATTTGAACATCATTTCACCAACTTCATTCATCGTCCGATATAACTTAACGTTGGATGACATAAATTAAAAAAAAATTACATTTATAATGTGGTGATCACTATGTTAGTACTTCCTCAGTATTAGTATGTGTCAAGTTATAATTTAAATAGCTTTAATGCTATTTTGTGTTCACAGAATGAAATAATATATTGATAAAGTAAGGATGGGAGGAAGAAATGGAGAGCAAGAACCGGAAGGAGAATTGTTTTATACAGGGAGAACGTTGGTTACGTGGATATTAGGAATATCTAAATAACATATTTGGTTGTGAAGGAGATTAACTATCTAGTGAAGAAATTACAAATCATAATCATAAAGAAAAGTCGGTTTTAAACAGAATATTTGAAGAAAGAAATTTTGAAGCTCGGCCAGTCTGAGTTATACTGATAAGGTTTTTTCCTTGGTTTACCTTAGACTGAAGAATGAATGCGGGTAATTCTAAGCTCTATGGAGTCTGGGCTCATTGTAGCATCATTTCACCCGTTTTATTCATCGTCCGATATGTTCTAAGAGGTAAAAAGACGTTAATTTAAAAAGAAGAAAAGAAAGAAAGCAAAAGTAGGGTAACACTTATGTAGTGTAAAAAAAGGTATAAATGAACTATGAGGAGATTGAATAGTCATTTATGGCACTTGCGAGGTAAGATAATGTTTATCGGGGAGTGAATGCTATGCCACAGGCGCTAGCGCTGAGCATGATAAACATCAAGCTTTGCTAGTCCCATACGTACTTTTAGGAGTTACTTAAGAAAAAATGGACAAAAGTATTGCTTAGTGAAGTGGTTTTTCTTATGGTGGAGGGTAAAATATATTTCTGTACATCGTAGATGTCGTATGCTTTATTTTTTGTCTTTCAGATAACTAAAGAAAAGTTGAACATCGGACTAAGCCCTCTACGAGGTAATCGGTAGTCAAAGAGATTATAATATACCTAATGTCTTTGACACTATATTGGAGTAGATGTTTCTGAAGAATAATGTGTTTTTCTTTGGAAAATTTTAATTTTATTCTTCGGCTTGGTCTGCTGTATTGACTCTAGTAGAGATAATTCGACTCTTTGCAGAGATCTTTTATGTCTAAGAGTAAAAGACCTAACAATAACCAAAGTATAGCGTAATGATGTGTTTTTTCTTATTGTGGCGGATAAATACATTTTAATAATAGATATGAATTGTAGTTGTCTAAGAAATGAGTGACCAGGAATGTAACTCAGGACCCAAATCATTGAATTTGTTTCTTTACACGTTACCTGATACTTAAGATTAGTGAACTCACATTACTTTCCCTACTCAGTCTTGTAAAGACATTCTTAAATATTCTTATTCCTCTATCTGCTACATGTTACTCTGGAAAGAAATTTAAAAACTGTCATTGTTACATTTTTTCAGAGGTACAATGCAAATAGAATACAACAGGTTTTAGGCAATAGACAAACATTTTAAGAGCTAGTCGCTGGGTGATGGTTTTGACATTCCATTTTATTTAAATGCTGAGGGTTTAAATAACGTAAAACGACTTCGCATTGGGGAGAAGTACAAGTATTGCAAAATTCAAACAATTAGCAAGAAATATATCGGAAATGGTTCACTGCAGAAAAAAATGTAATTGACATAAGTTGTGCGTTTTTATCAGCTGGACATATTTTATGAACTAAGATCTTGTCTATCGCTTAAGATTATTTAAAGGTCATTGAGAATTGAGAGGACATCTGAAGATCTACCCATGAATGGATGTTTGTTAATCTCACGAAAGCTCAAGAACGGCTCAATCGATTTGCCTAATTTTGCTTTTGATATATTTGTATAAGGCCAAGAAGGTTTAAAAGGTGAGGAAAAGGTGACAATGGGCCGGGTTATTAACTAAATTTAAAAGTACACACGCAAACTTTCAGGGAACAAATACACCTTCTTTTATTTTCTACAAATAAAGGCATTACAAAGTAGAAAGATATCCCACTCCTTGCCATAGTCTTCAAAGATATTTCACTTACCATATTTTATTAAATAAATTTTATTATTTGTTACCAAGACAGACATTTTTTATGTAACATGTTAATATACCTTACGATGGTTACACACAAAATTAATTTCCTGTGCGTTTGGCCTTTGCGATGACCATAACTAAATCGCCAGGGACAGTGGTTGGAAGTTTGCGGAATCAGCTTAGAGTTTCCCTGTTTCTCTCACTGATAATACGTCGCGTGTTCGCGCTTCGGAAAACCTTCATCTTATATATTTACGCACCACAATAAAGACAAAAACAAATTTTGTTTATCAGAAAGCTTTAAATTGATTGATCTAATAATTGTAACTGTGTTGTATTGAAACTTCACACCCAATTGCAGAATATATGACTAATTGGAATTTATTTTATTTGTATAGATAAGTTCAGACAACTTTTATTGGTGGTACGAAGTTTACGAGTAAGCTAGTTCTCTATAAACATTTCAAGAAAACAACTTAAATATGCGGCAATTTAATCAAAATCATTGGAATCTCTTTTGAGAAACACAAAAATTTCCGAAAGTATAGTTTGGTATGGAGAGATTTTCTAAGAAACCTTAATGTCTTTTCCTTGAAAGATGAACTCAAATACCAAGTTTAATAAGTAACCGACTTACGCATATACACATACCTTTTATTGAAAATGCTGCCCTTTCTAAATCAAAGAGAGTCAAAATATTTACTTCCGGTGAAGTCTTGGTATCGCATTTTGAGTGGAATACAATACTTCCTCCAGTAGAGAAGCTAAAACTAATAATGGGACATTGCTAAATAGGAACTAGAAGCGCAATTTCTTACTGTTAACAAACACAATTTCTGTGAGACCCACTCAGATTTCTTGCGCCCACATTCACCACAATTAAGACAAGTTTATGCTCTTAAATACAAGACATGAAATCTGCTAGCACAGATTCAGTGTTCGTTTTGCTTATAGGAACATCGCATGCACAGGTTCGTTTAGAAAATTGGAAACCCCTTCTTTGAAACACGTGAAAGGTAGGTGTTAGTTTTGGTTTCTTTGTTGTTGACATATGGCAGGTACTAATTAAAAAAATTGCAGTTCAAAGTTTGACCTCAAATACTTTTGTACCACTCAAACTCATTAGAATAAGTTGAAGTATTATATTCCAGCCAGAAATTCGATACCAAAATTTCACCACAAATGCATTTTTCCTGACTCCCCGAAAATAAACCACTAATGTGATGCTTTCACACAACTTTTTATACTCCTCTGCTAGCTCTAACTACAAAGTTTATTCCTGTATTTAATTCGTAATAATCGAGATAAACATTATCTTATTGAGGAATTTCTTGTTGGTGCAGGGAATATGGGATCTCTACCCTTCGTATAATGGCATAAGTTATAGAGGAAATAGTATCCCCTAGCGCTATGATAGTGGTAAAACTGGGAAAGTTGAAGAAAAAGAAGAAATTAAGTATCTTCCTATGATTTACCAGTTATGTAGAAATCATTTGGAATGAATGATTAACCTACACATTTGACTTGTGATGAAAGTATCTTACACATGTGTTATTTTAGTCAAAAACCAGCACAGCCAACTATTAAAAAATCAAAGTTTCAACAAACATTTCAGGTAAAAGTAGCCTGCGCTGGAACGATTTTTTTGTTGAAAATGTTAGTATCGGAAACTTGAAAATTGCTTAAATACAAAGTTAGGGATTTAAATATTTGATATTTATACAACAATTTAGCGAGTTTTTGTTTTTGAGTAAAACTGTTCACATACAGTCTCATGCAAACACAAACACACACACATACACACACACACACAGAGAGAGAGAGAGAGAGAGAGAGAGAGAGAGAGAGAGAGAGAGAGAGAGAGAGAGAGAGAGAGAGAGAGAGAGAACACGTTCCTTTTCCTTAAAATGTACAATTTGTAATTCAAGGTATCCCAAAACATGCATTTTATTTGAAATATTGATATCAATTTTTTTTTTGAGTAGAATGCAATTCTTGCTCTATTTGCTAGAGCAGATTGATTTTGCCGATCTCTTATGCGCGTCTGCCTCATGTTCAAGAGATCCCAAGTTCGAATCTCGGTTAGGGCGAGTTACCTGGATAAGGTTTTATCCGGGGGTTTCCCTTATCCTGAAAGACTAATGTCGGGTAGCCCTAAGCTCCATGACACCGGACTCATTTGAGCATCATTTCACCCATTTCAGTCAGTGTCTGATATGACTTAACGTTGGGTAAATTACCATAAAAAAAGATCTCTTATGGATTACCAGTTGTACAAAAGTTAGTTCCCAATGGAAAGGGCTTCAGAGCTTATTCCAAGAAAATTCAAGATTATGTTTCATGTCCAAAGGAAATGGCTTTAAACATATCATATTTTAATAAACATGAATTTAGTCACTCTGATAAATTCACAGTTTTCGAAAGAAATGTTCCAACTAATGGGGTAATTGTGTCGCATCATTATAATATGATAAACATAAGCAGCAAGGATTGGTACTTATTTCATTTTAAGCTTGCCGACTCTCTGCTCTCTCCCTCTCCCCCTTAGACAGGCATGGATCATTCAATAAAATACACTAAATTATTGTGATTATGATTATGATGATGATAATGATTATTATTATTATTATTATTATTATTATTATTATTATTATTATTATTATTATTATTATTATTATTATTATTATTATTATTATTATTATTATTATTATTATTATTATTATTATTATTATTATTATTATTATTATTATTATTATTATTATTATTATTATTATTATTATTATTATTATTATTATTATTATTATTATTATTATTATTATTATTATTATTATTATTATTATTATTATTATTATTATTATTATTATTATTATTATTATTATTATTATTATTATTATTATTATTATTATTATTATTATTATTATTATTATTATTATTATTATTATTATTATTATTATTATTATTATTATTATTATTATTATTATTATTATTATTATTATTATTATTATTATTATTATTATTATTATTATTATTATTATTATTATTATTATTATTATTATTATTATTATTATTATTATTATTATTATTATTATTATTATTATTATTATTATTATTATTATTATTATTATTATTATTATTATTATTATTATTATTATTATTATTATTATTATTATTATTATTATTATTATTATTATTATTATTATTATTATTATTATTATTATTATTATTATTATTATTATTATTATTATTATTATTATTATTATTATTATTATTATTATTATTATTATTATTATTATTATTATTATTATTATTATTATTATTATTATTATTATTACTGATTCAAGCAGTAGTCTTAAAAGTAGTTTTACATCCGTATAGCACAAACTTGACTTGAATAATACTTAATTAGAGTATCAAATTTCACTCTTTGGTATATTGCACCTCTGTGCTTGGTGGAAATGACCTAGCCTCATTTTTTTAATACATTTATTTCACATCCTGATATTTACATTTGTTTCACATTATGATATTTACATTTTGGACAAGAACAAATGAGAGAACAAACTTGTTTGACAATGAAACAAAATTACTAAACACTAAATAGCTACAGAATCAATTACCTTTGTTCAAAAAAGAATTGATATGCCTTATAAAACTTGGCAGATTTTCTAACTCCAAAGAGCTTAGCATGCTCTGTTTTCAGATAACTCACATATTCAAAAGGATTTACATACTCCGAATATTGCAGTACATAATACACTGTATGAGCTAGTAACCACACACAAAACCGATGTCTGGCAGACGGAGTGATCACAAAGTTCGGTTCGAGAAGAATGTGTGGGGTACACCAGTCATATCGGGTCAAACGGAGTTACTGGAAATACTTCAAAAGGCGTCCCTTAATAGGCGCCACAACTGCGCTTTCATAAAGTCTATGCTGTATGGTATCCTCTCCATCACATTGCATACCCTTACTTGAATCTGAGAGCCGTATCATATGTAAACGACTGCGGGTGGTCAGGATATCATGTACCACCGTAAATCATAGGGATCGCGGTCTTGCCGACAGATGCTTCGATGAGATGTTAGAGAACATGCTGAATGTTGAGTGTCCGCTCTCCAATTCCTGGATATGCGCATAGCAGGAGCCTTACAGGGAAGCATCAATAGCTCATAGATTTTCTTCGAGGTGTAGTCAGTTGCAGTCAGAAGATAACTTCGGTCATGCACATAGCTTCGCATATAGTCTAGGGTTGTTGGAATTCGTCTAACATCTAGTGGGGCGTCTAGTTCGACGGCAGTAATCCAATGTTGTATCCACTTGCTGGAGAATGTACAGTCTTTGTGCTGTAGTATATAATTCCGGCTGAAGAGAAGCGCTCTACATCTTAGCTCTATATTCCAAAGACCAATACCACCTTCTTTCGGTTGCTGATAGAGGGTTGTCACAGGCAATTTGAAAATATTCCCCTGCCATATATACCAACCAACCGCTGCAGTTATTTGCCGATGATGTTGCTTCGGTAAGGGAAGTATTTGTGCCAAGTACCACAGCCGGGAAAGCACATAAGTGTGTATGACCCACATTCTTTCATATAAACAAAGTTCTCGGTGATACATAGTTTTGCAGTGTACTTTGATTGACTGTACCATTGGTGCCCAATTTATCGACTGCATTTCGTTTATATAGGCGGAATATAGTACACCTAAAATTCTTATCTGCAACACAGTCTTCAAGGGTGGTAGTGCAGGCGGTTCTCTCCTTGGACCTATGGGCAATATACATGATTTATCAGCATTAAGTGCCAAGCCAGAGACATGGCCATACTCCTGATGGATGCATGTCATATTTGATGCATCTGACTCCGTGGACAGAAAAACACTTACATCGTCCGCATAAGCTGAAACTGCCAATTTATAGCCGTTGAGTTGTACACCATTCACTGTGTCATGTAATTTATGTAATAAAGGATTGAGGGCCAATGCAAACAACATCATGGATGCTGGACAACCTTGACGAATGGAGCGCTTAATTGGTATTTCTCTGGTCAAAAATCCGTTAATTTGCAATCTGGAGGTGATGCCGCTATATAAACACTTTATGACGGATATAACTTTTTCAGAGAAACCATGCCACTTCAGGATCTGAAACAAGTACCGATGATACACGCTATTACAAGCATTCTTAAAATCCAGCGAGGCTATAACTGCTTGTTTTCCAGTATATCCACAATAGGCTACAGCATCCCGTAGAGAACACGTTAAATCATAGATAGAGCGACCAGAATTTCCACATGCCTTGCTGGATGAAGCAAACTATCAAGTAAAGGCCGGATTCGATTGACTACTATTCTGGCCAATAACTTATAATCATAATTCAGTAAAGTAATTGGTCTGTAATTAGTAACCTGAACTTTATCTCGTTTATTGCTGATGAGCACCATAACACCCTCCTGTTGTGACGCACATAATTTTTGTGCTGTATTATACAATTAAACAGATGCACTAAATCATCACCAATAACATCCCAAAAAACTGCATAAAACTCATGCGGGATGCCATCAGAACCGGGTGTTTTAGATGTTTTTCCTTGTTTCAAGGCTTCATACAGTTCCTCCTTTGTAATGGGCTGCTCTAATGCACTATTCTCTTCCGAAGTTACTTTTGGCAGAGATGGGAATTTCACATGTTGTAAACTGGCCACTTCTCCAGTAGGCTCGCTGAACAGGGAAGAAAAATGCCTATAGAAGGCAGCACTGATTCCATGCTGGGTCGTCTCCTCAATCCCATCCAATTGAAGTTGCTTAATCGTGTTGCTTTGACGTCTCTTGCTCAATTTCATTAGATGATAAGATCCGATCCGTTCATCACCGATTGTTGTTGCATCTCCACTGCGAAGTTGGATCCCTTCCATTCGTTTGCGATAAATCGTACGAATTTTTGCTTTGAGTTGTCTCAATCGCATTCCATTGTCCGTTGTTGGTTGGTAAGCATTATGCAATTCACGAATACATCGAAAATAAAAATTGATCAAATTTTCCTCATCTTTGCGTTTAGCATAGGAACACTGTTGAAAGAATCGTTTGATTTGTGGCTTAACAAGGCGCTCCCACCATTCTGTATAATTGGGGAAGGATGGCAAGCGTGACTTCCACACCATCCATACCGCTGCAAATCTGGCTGTCACCGTGGAATCAGTCAGTAAATAGGTATTAAGCTTCCAATATGACCGTCCGTGTGGAATAAAAGACAAATTTAAGGAAATATGCAGACTGACCGCCTCATGATCACTAAAGGCTACTGGTATGTGTTCAACAGCTTGTATGTGACTTTGCAAGCGGGCGGGAATATACATGCGATCCAATCTTGCCGCTGAGCTTCCTGTATAATTGTGTATAGCGTACCACTGAATGCACCTGTAGCCAAACATCACACATTTGCATCACTCTGATTAGCTCATTTAGAGTATTACTCGGTCGAAATGTCTCAGTACAATCTGCTGCCCGCAAAACACAATTAAAATCTCCACTAAGAATATAACACTGTGGTAGGGAACGCAGGAGATACGGAAGATTCGATTGAAAAAAACAAATTCCTTTCCTTGTACTCATTAGAGCCTGATGGTGCATAAATGTCGACAAAAAGAACATTTTTATATACTCCACTTATTCCTCTTCCGGTAGGCAGTTTTTCAATGGAAGTTAATTCAGTGCCTGATTTAGTTAAAATGGTGGTGCCTGATGATTCACTTCCCATATTGACATATGCATTATAATGTCTAATAACTGAAAAATCAGGAGTTTTTACCTCCTGGAGAAAAAGTACATCGTCATTAACTGTTAAAAAGACTGTAGCATCGCCATTTTCGTAGGGGAATAATTACCATTGAAATTTAAGGTTATCACCGTCAAGGTCAGCGCCATGTGAAAACTAAAAGGAAAACCCGACATTCAGAAGAGCAGTAAATGTCCCAAGACTATATTTAGTCCTTCGGTTTAAGCAAAGGAAAACCATGTTTA